>OOFE01012768.1:0-14499 GCA_900323365.1 Monocentris japonica | reverse complement strand
ACTGAAATTTTGGGATGCATACATTCAGGGGAGATCCACTGCAGCTGAAAAAGGGATTGCTTGGCATTTCTTCTCTAATTTGTCTTTGTAGCGTGGCTCATGGTCTAGGATAAAGTGATGTGTGCAGTGACTTCAAAAGGCTGTGATTGGGGTCACTACCACGTATAGCTTTTTCTTTAAAAACTAAGGTGTTTGATAAAAGACAGCCAAACTATCTAAAACGTCATTGTCACATGAACGTTGATTTACAGTTCTGCAATTGTGTAATTCACAGATTTGTGGTATTAATATTACCAAATGAGGCAACAATCATCTCAGCCCATAAGAAACATCCCTTGAAGCAAAAGCTGACATTAAAGGAGTGTACATGTAGGAAGCATAAAGTCACTCAGCCAAGAAATATGATGGCTTAAGACTTAATGTAATTTTTAAATAGGGTAAGTCTGCTAACACTATTGAAAATACAGTGGTAGTGACTGAAGCTGATAGCGCTCACCTGAACCGCCCTATGCAGTATATTGACAGCTGAAATGCAGAGTACAGCCACCCTCTTTCTCCTCATCCCAACTTGTTTCTCCAGGAGGGTCAGGAGCTGATCCAGGAGAAGCCAGAGTTGCGGTCAGTCGTGCAGCAGAAGCTCGAGGAAATCAGGGAGTGCTGGTCCGACTTGGAGAGCACGACCAAGGCCAAGGCCCGCCAGCTCTTTGAAAACAACAAGCCTGAGCCGGCAATGAAGAGCTACTCGGACCTGGACAACCAGCTCTCCCACCTGGAGCAGCAGCCCCCCCAGCTGGAACAGGCACACCATTTGCCCACCTTCAATGAGCAGCTCCAGAAATTCCAGGTAAATCTGCAGGCTGTCAGGTGTCTTATGTAGAGACTTGGAGCTATCTTTGGCAGTTGCTTGAACCATACATTGCATTGAACCAATGTTACTGAAACCCAAATGATCCATTCCTATGTGAATTTGTCTTGATGTAGCAGATTGGAGTTTTAGTTATACAAACATTTCTTGGGGGCTGGTATGGCAAAAATAATCTGATTGGTTGAGTTAAACCTCAGTGGGCGGAGCCAAATAACCACAGTTTTTTTGGAGTGCAAATTAGCTACCTGGCACACTTGAATGGCAAAGAAGGAACTGGTCAAAATATAAATGAAGAATATAAATGGCAATTATCAGTCTAACGTTACTTAGCCAGAAAAACTTGTGGTTCTTTGGCCCCGCCCACTGATGTATAGCTCAACCAATCAGATTCCGATCTGCCTTGATATAGCCCATGTGTTTGATATATCCTTCAACTCATTGCCGTTTATGTAATCTTCCTCAGCCCTAAAGTGAGTCCACAGAATCCTTTGTTGTGGCATGTTTTTTCATATGAGGTTCATTGGCATTAAAGAATGCACCATATGCTTTGTTGGCAAGTGAGGCAACCCATTACATAACATTGAAATGCTCAGATAAGAAATGTGTGTTTGGCCATTCCTCATCTGGCTCTAACATGACCTTACCCTTCCCTCCGGCACAGACCATGGAGTCTCAGATAGGGGACTTTTATAAGGATGCCGGAGAGCTGGGGAGCTTGCAGGGGGTCTGCCTACCCCAGCGAGGGCTGATGACAGGCGACAAGGAAGGCGGCGAGCAGTCAGGCGTGGTAGAGACCCGTATCGTCCGCCTCATTGAGCCCCTGAAGGAGAGACGCCGCATCCTGCTGGCTTCCAAAGAGATGCACCAAGTCGCCCAGGACCTGGAGGATGAGATAGTGAGTGACAGACTCTTCCTCTGAGCTTCCCATCCTTTAATCTCTCCCTCTCTCTATCCCATACATCAGTCTGCCTCCTTTTGTATGTATTTTTAAGTAATCTGAATGTAAAAGAATGTAATGATTATTATTATTCAACTACATTAATCTTCCGTTTGGCCTCCATGTTCGATAGTGTACATAGATATATATCGAGAAAAATTACCTGACGTTGATCTCTTGTATAGCTGTGGATTCAGGAGAGGCTTCCCCTGGCCTCCTCTAAGGATTATGGGAATAACCTCCAGAGTGTGCAGCAGCATGTGAAAAAGAACCAGGTGAGTGCCAGAGATGACATGTTATTATTGCCAATAATAATTACCTACCAGCACAATTATTATTAAGTATTTATTTATGGTCAGCTGAAATGTGACCTCAGCCCACTAGACCCTAAAGCATGCCTCTGATTGGTCCTTCAGACACTCCAGAGGGAGCTGACGGGGCGGCGGGCACGTGTGGAGGAGGTCCTGGACCGTGCGGGGATCATTGCTTCGCTGCGGACACCTGAGGTGGACTTTGTGCGTGAAGGGGCAGGGCATGTGCGTCAGCTGTGGGAGGTGTTGCGGTTGGAGGTGGAGAGGAGGTCGGTGATGCTGGATGCCGTGCTGCAGGCTCAGCAGTACTACAGTGAGGCGGTTAAGGTGGAGTCTTGGCTGTCCGGTCAGAAGCTACACCTTGTCAATGAGGAGAAAGGCACGGTACGGACAACCCTGACATTCATACAGACATTTGTTGGCATGTAGGAGGTATGTGGACATATGAGACCAATATCCTCATATGATTCCTCTATTTTGCAGGATGAGGCAAGCACCCTGCAGCTGCTAAAGGGCCACCTGGCCCTGGAGCAAACTGTGGAGACATATGCAGAGACAGTAGGCATGCTATCCCAGCAATGCCAGCGCCTACTGGAACAGGGACACCCAGAAAGGTTTGGCCTGACCCACCCTCACTCATGCACCTACAAAGCAGCACATCCTATCCTGCAATACACACCTTGTAGACCAGTTAGTTTTCTAGTTTATTTTTGCGTATATAAAGCCACAGACATACAGTAGGCGACCATAGATGAAGAGAATCGTGGACGAGTCCATGAGGTCCATGAAGCACCATGGCACCTGGATGGAGTTGTAGATAGTTACCACGATCACATTGGATGCTGTTGTTTTGTTGTCACTATGTTTCTCTCTATTTGAAACAGTGAGCCGATCACCAAGCAACAGTCGCACATAGACCGACTGTATGTGTCTCTGAAGGACATGGTGGAGCACAGGAAGACCAAGCTGGAGCAGCAGTACTGGCTCTACCAGCTCAACAAGGAGGTTGAGGAGTTGGAGAAGTGGATCACTGAGCGCGAGGCAGTGGCCAGTTCCACTGAGCTCGGCCAAGACTTGGAGGATGTCACGGTCAGTTCTTGGAAAGAACACAGTTTTGGCTTGTACGCTATTGCAGGAGTTCTTAAACTCCTTCAATCTGGAGAAAAAATTTGGTGAATTTGTGAGTGAACGCCATGAAATAGTTTGATAGAAATATTGAATTATTAATAATTCAAATAAAATTATTAATTTACCCCTTATTATGAAATACACCATTTTAAAGCTCTGAAGATTTGGTGATTTTGGTAAAATTATTGTTATAGTGTTTTGCTAAATAAAGATACGTTAAAAGAAAATACAGCGATTTTAAAAGATTTAGTTTGGTATTTTTCAGCACACTTTTTTAGGTTTGGGTATGAAATATGTGTTTTTTATTCATACTGCCTGTCTATAGTCTTGTGTGGTTTATGTGTGTCCCAGGTGCTTCAGGAAAAGTTTACCAAGTTTTCCTTAGAAACCAACAGCATTGGTCAGCAGCGGATGGAGCAGGTGAATAAAATGGTGAATGAGATGATCGACTGTGGCCACACGGACGCTGCCACCATCGCTGAGTGGAAGGACGGATTGAACGAGTCCTGGGCCGACCTTCTGGAGCTGATGGAGACCCGCAGGCAGATGCTTGCAGCATCACACCAGCTGCACAAGTTCTTCACTGACTGCAAAGAGGTACAGTCAAAACTAATATTAGTCTAGAATTTGATTGTACTATGTTCTTCATTGCTGTTTTAAAGGTAGACAGTCTGGCCATTACATGCGGCTTCTATTTTTAAAGTCCTCGTGATGATGATGCCGTCCTGTGTTGTAGGTCTTGGCTCAGATCGCAGGGAAGATGAGACAGCTGCCAGAGGTGAGGGCGTGCCAAGCCAGCATCGCCAATCCAGCCACCCTGCAGAGACTCATGCACTCCTTTGAGCATGCCCTTCAACTGCTAGTCTCACAGGTGAGCACTATGGCTTCTCTCTAAACTCATCAGTAAGAGAGTTTATTCTCTACTGAAGGACATGAGGATAAGTGGACATGTAAATTTGGCCATACTCATTTCTGTACCAAAGAAAACATCACCAAACTCTTGATATCTTATGGTTAAGTAGTTGTTCCAGCCCCTTTCTAGTTCATTTGCAAAATGGCTTGAAAGAGAAACTGAAAAGATATCCAGAGTCTAGTGGTGTTTTGAGGGGCCCCGACGTCTACAAGTCAGAGCACAGGAAGAATTTGTGACTACGTACAAAAATGATTACATCATGAAAATAATCTTATTCTGTACAAACACAGCCGATGTTAACAATTCTCAGTGTGCCACACTGACTATACTGATACTTACTATACTGTGATGAAGCCACTGACTCCCATCATCCCATCTGGTGCAGGTAAGGCAGCTGCAGGAGAACGCTGCCCAGTTAAGGACCATCTATGCTGGGGAGAAGGTTGAGGCCATCATGGTCAAGGAGCAGGAAGTGATGGAAGCATGGAAGGAGCTGCTTAGCTCCTGTGAGGCCAGTCGTGTCCAGGTCACCTCAGTAACCGACAAAGTGCAGTTTTTCTCAGTGGTACGTGAAAACCTAATGTGGATGGAAGGCATCATGGGCCAGATAAGATGGGACGAACCCAGGTAAGATTTAAACTGCAATGCAACTGCCATCTCCTTTGCTAATTGAGCTATGCTTCTTGTTTAGCCTTCTGTAATGAGATGTGAAGGAAACACATTGTGTATGTGATCCAGTTTAGGAAACAGCCTTTTGTGGAACGTTCAGTTGACCTAAAATTCCCTGTGGACTTGTATATTGTACAATCCCTGTAGACAGAAGTTCATTACTGGGTAGTTTCGAAATAGGCTGCAATGCCACCTTGACCTAATTTCACATGACATCTGTTATTAAATTTTTATATGGTGTAATGGCAGACCATATATTTTACACTGTAATCACTGTCATTTTTTATCATTTTTCCTAACCAATCCCACAGTGCAATTTGCACCCAGCACGTCCACATTTGGTTTAAAATCTTTGAGCAGCTGTTGATATATGGACACTTACATGGACATATGGGCCCTGTGGGACTGGTAAAGATGTGGAATCAGGAGGCCATCATCTTTAATCACAGGGTCCACTGATACCATTTTATGCAGAGTATAATTTAATTGTTCAGCATATATACTTGTGCATACATATATATTTGTATACATACTTGCAAAGCATACAGCTAACATTTTACTCTCTCTCTGTGTAAGTATTCCCTTGTGGTCTTTGTTGGTTATTCTCTGTTTCCTGGCTGACCTATCCTGCCTCAGGGATGTAGTAGCTCTGGAGGTGATGATGAAACAACACCAGGAGCTGAAAGCCAAGATGGACGGTCGCAGCAAGACCATACAGCAGTGTGCAGATCTAGGCAAGATCCTGCTGGCTGCAGGCAATCCTGCAGCCGAGGAGGTCAGGCTAACAAACAGTACAACACATTATAATTACAATCACTGATTCCTCAAAAGAATAAGTAAACCTTATGCAATTTTGCCTGTCAAAATGGCAGTGTTGTCGTAATATGCTGTTGTGATAATAAATGCAATTTATCTGTCACCACAGATAAAAGAGAAGTTGGACAGCCTTCTGGCTAAGCAGAAAGATCTTGTTGAAAAATGGGACAAACACCAGGAAAAGCTACAGCGCAGTGAGTAACTCACTAGACAGCTACATAGGAACAAAAGCAACTTTTCCCTGTGACAGTATGTGTAGTTAATGTATCATGCAGGAATCATGCATGAGCCTAATAGTTTCTCTTGTTTAAGTAAATGCTACACACTGACTATGAACTTATACCATAAGATTCACATCCAAGCTATTATCTGGTACAGAAAACATCAAAATTATGTAGACAAAAACATTTTAATTTCAGACAACAGATGTCCATTCGAATGTGCATTCAAATGTGCTGTGATGGTAATTATGCTGTGTGTGCTGTCCCTCCAGAGCAGGAGATGTTCCAGTTTGCCCAAGAGACGGTGAAGGCAGAGGCCTGGCTGAAGGCCAAGGAGCCACTGATCACCTCCAAGGAGCCAGAGGGAGGAGAGGCCCGGGCCCAGTCAGACGAGGTTGAGCAGCTCATCCTACGCCACGAGGCCTTCCGCAAGGCTGCTGTAACCTGGAAAGAACGCTTCAGCTCCTTACGCCAGCTTTCTGCAGTAAGGCTGACTATAGATAAATGTTTCATCAATATGGTAGAATCACAATTTAGTGCTGCCTCAGAAAAAATTTGTTACCTTGGGGTGTCCTGTTGGCTTAGCAGGCAGGGGTGCATGCCGTGTGCTTGCAGCATTGTGGGCGCAAATCTGGCTCATGACCTTTACTGCATGCCATGCGCCCTCGCTCGCTGTATTTTTTGCCCTGTCATGCTCCATTGTGTATTAGCTAAAGCAGACATAAAACTATTTGGAAAAGAGCATTCCTGAAAATTCCTGTATTTTATTTCTGCTGTCTTTGATCTCTCATACCTTTGCATTTAGCTTGTTATTGGGTTTATGCTATGCTATCATTTATTTAAACTCTAACTTTTAGGCTGAGAAGAAAAAAGAAGAGGAGAAAAAGACAACCCCCCTCTCTAGCCGAAGGATGTTCCCATTGTCTTGTCTGACTCCCAGTGTTCCTTCGGCTAGTGCTACCTCATCTTTCTTGAGGCAGACGGTACAGGCGCATATTGAACCCAAGCCCACACAGACCAGTCTGGAGCTGGGTGCCACCCCTGCAGCCCAGAGATTGACCTCAACTCTAGCCAGCTACACTCCAGTCATAAATGGATCAGGCTACCATGGGCTGGATCAACAGTGCAGTGGGAAGCTGGAGAGTTCCACCTACCTTGGGATGAACCACCAGGCATTTGGAGGTGGAGATGGCTCCGCCTATCCAGGGCTGAATCCCCAGAGCAGTGAAGGAGACACTAGTTACCTTGGGATGAACCATCAGACTGGTGTGGGAGCAGAGAGCTCTGGTTACCTTGGACTGAGTACTGGGTGTGTGGGTGATTCTGGCCATCTGACACAAAACCATCTAGGCAGTGGAGGGTTAGAAAGTTCAGGCAACTTAGCTCAACAGCAAAGCCCAAAGGGTATGGGAAGCTCAAGCTATCTGCCACAACAGCAGAATATGGGCAGTTCTGGATATTTGGCACAATTGCAAAATATGGGGAGTTCTGGATACTTGACACAGCAGCCTAACTTAGGGAGTTCAGGATATTTGGCACAACAGCCTAATATGGGGAGTTCTGTGTATTTGGCACAACAGCCTAATATGGGCAGTTCTGGGTATTTGGCACAGCAGCCTAATATGGGGAGTTCTGTGTATTTGGCACAACAGCCTAATATGGGGAGTTCTGGGTATTTGGCACAACAGCCTAATATGGGGAGTTCTGGGTATTTGGCACAACAGCCTAATATGGGAAGTTCAGGATACCTAGCGCAGAATTATCAGAGCAGTGGGGGATTGGGTAGTTCAAGCTTTCTAGCACAAAATCATTATGGCAGTGGGAGTCTGGGTAGCTCCGGTTACTTGGCTCAGAGTGGTGGAATCATGGACCCTAAAATGGCATACGCATGGCAGCACCTGAAAGCCGACTTCATGCAGCCCAGGATCAACCATATCCACAAAGCTGTAAACCCCCTCCTGGAAGCCAGTAGAGCGCAAAGGGAACAGTTTGGGGACATCCCTATGGCGGACATGATGGGGCCAGAGTCAGGGCTTGACCTCCTCCATGGCCGACTCCAGAGGGATCCCCGGGGCAGTCGCTCTGACCCTCAGATGGACCACCTGAGACGAGAGAGGGAGTACAAGCTGGGCAGACAGACCTCCAGCGAACAGGAGATCCAGGCCCGGCTGAATGAGCTGCCATTGATTGTCCGTCAGGAGCGCTACCGGAGGCGCCTAGAGAGGCAGTCGTCCAGCGAACAGGAGGGCAGCGGCAAGCAGAGGCTGCAGAGACAAGACTCAAGTGACCTGGAGGGCTCCATTAAGGAAGGCAATAAGGAGGGCTCCACTGACAAGCGCTCAGGGTAAGTGAATGAGTCGTGTTTGTGACAGCAAAATTCAAATGTTCATTACAAAATTAAGGTCTTTCCAATTTGCCTGGTCAGCACTGTCCAAAGTGATCTTAATGCATTGATTTTTAAGGTCACATATTGATTCTGTTAGCTGTTTGGGTGACTTATGTCTGTTGTCACTGCAGGGAGAAGAGATCTACCATGGCAGAGATTGTAGAGCAGGTCCAGGAGAGAGAGGCAGCACATGTGAGTTAGCTCACATAAACTTCATCGCATCTAAACTCACTTTTTAATGGGTCTCTGGGTGACATTCTCTCCTGTCTCTGCTTTCTCAGGCCCGAGGAGAGCCATATCGGCCTTCCAGCAGTCTCTCAGCACCCGTGACTCGTTTTGATGGACGTCCTCGTGCCCGAGACCGCCCCAAACCGAGGAGGAGGCCCCGTCCAAAAGAACCTGAAGAGACAAGACGCTCTCGCTCAGCCCCAGCAACTGGTGCCCCAACGACACCCCAGCCACCTTCACACACTGCCCATAATGAAGGCTTCCTCTACCGCAAAAAGGCAACCACCTCTGACCTTGATGCCCAACAGAGGAGCCCCAATAGGTACCTCTGACAAATCAAACAACAACCATTGTTTACAGGGGCCACACTGCGCAATGAAGTTGCAACTGTATATTTTTTCTTATCTCAGAAGTCAAAGAAAATCCAAATTCTAAATCCACCTTGGTTTCATATTTTATCTTTATTATGACTTTACCATCTTATCAAAGATATCCTAACTGTGGTAATCCAAACTCTGCTCTACTTATTGCTGTACATTTACCAAAAATAGAACTTGTTTCTGACCATAGACTGGTAGGCCAAGTCATTCAGCAACAGCAGTTGTTCATGAAACTAGCTTGAAAAAATGAAACAAAGTTACATTCATGCACGATCGCCACAATATTTATCTGTGATGGGCAATTTGTTGCTGCAGTGATTATTTGTTTACAGCTGTTTGCTTAGCCACCTAGCTAATGCTATTATATCGATAGCTAACAGCTAATGGTGGACTACAAATGTAGCATGTGGTACAAATGTGAAAATAAACTGCGGTTGATTTGACTACAGCCCCCTCATGTCATATAATCAGTTCTACAGGCAAATCCAACCTGTAATGCTAGATGGATTTCACTATTTTTGTGAAAAAATAACACAAGATATATTTTTGCACATCTCTCCCAAGTCGTCTGCAAAAATATATTCAAGAATGTTACCACCAATTCTAAAATTAATTCCCAATACTTTTATGATTTTTGTTTTACAGCAAGTCCTGGGTGAACGTATATTGCGTGTTGACAGAAGGAAAGTTGACCTTCTATAAGGATGCCAGGAACCGCACTGCAACTTACAATGAAGAGCCTCCCCTTGACCTAGGTCTCTGCTCATTTGATGCTTCTATGGGATACAAGAAGAAGAAAAATGTCTTTGTTCTCAAGTAAGGATGAGACATGTTTTATTCTGGCTAATTTAAAGGGAAAATCATGTTAAATAAATAACTTGATATTGTCAAAGTGTAATATTTCTTTACAGTTAAAATGATAAATTAAATAGATGCCTCCAGATTTGATACAGCTAGACGAATTTCATATATACAGATCATACATGTCATACATAATATCGAAACACTGAAAATAAAAATACGAGTGCAGAATTAGATCATGCATTAGACTTAAGGCAATCAAGATTAGTGCAGGAACTGACAATGTCTCACTCTTTTCTCTGCAACAGCATAAACGATGGCAATAACTTTGTTTTCCATGCAAAAGATGAGGTAAGGAGACTTGTATTTAAATCATGCTTGAATGTGTTGTCTTTCCATTCTCACATTAGAGCACACAACAGTGGAGCTCTGCTTACGGGATGGCAGACAATAGGACATGAGCCATCTTTCTTACTTTATCTTTTGATTACTACGTGCCACATAAGTATACGCAAACAAAAAACATTTCGGCCAGTAGACCGTCATAAGTTCTCAGTTTTTTGTCACCTTATGTTAATAAATGTTTCTTTTATCAGTTGGTCTCTTTCTCTCTGGACTCTTTTTTTCTTCCTTTTTTATCAGTCTGCAAGTTCTTTTTGGTTTCTTATAGACCACTCTTGTCTTCTGGGAGACACACATCCAAGATCCTTAGTGCATGGTCTTTCATCATCTCCTTCTCCATATTTCCTTCAGAGAGCCACACATCCTGTTTCTATCTGCTGTCAGGGCAGATAGAAACATGGATTTATTTCTCCATTAGTTTATATAATAAAATAAATGACAGGAAATTAATGGAAAATGTGCTGTCTGTATTTACACATATCATAACAGATGGGAGACAGTTTATTATTTCTTTGAAACTTCATGGACTTAACTCAAATGTTCCTGTGAGTATTCAAATATACAGTTTACCTTACACCCTAAAATACCATTAAGATTCATTGACGGGACCTGGTCCCAGCTTTGTTAGCAGGAAACACAAATTCAAATCTG
This sequence comes from Monocentris japonica, assembly GCA_900323365.1. Lineage (NCBI taxonomy): Eukaryota > Metazoa > Chordata > Actinopteri > Trachichthyiformes > Monocentridae > Monocentris > Monocentris japonica. Next base: position 3,791 of record OOFE01012768.1, on the reverse strand, counting down.
CACTAGGCAACTTCGCACTTTGGCGGCCCCAAGTGGCAGCTGGAGATAACTTTGAATATTGAAGTACTTCATTACCCAGAAATCATGTAAAGTGACATCTATAAACTGCACACTCCTCTGACATGAAATGTGTTCTTCTTTGTGGCTGGCGGTGGAAGTGGTGAAAAAAATCTTTTGGCAGCAAATTGAACTGGGGATGGGACACTTTTCTCTATTGCAGCGCCAGCTTGTGATTTAGCATTGCATCTTTAAAGTAAACAAAAAAAATTCCACAAAACCCCCAACTACATGAAGGAATTACATGAAGGGTGATGCCTTGTAAGATGCTTGTCTGTTGCTGCTCTATGTAGGAGGATCTGAAGGCTTGGACTTCAAACATCACCACCTGTATAGCTGAGCATGAGGAGATGGTCAAGTGGGACAAGCCAGGCACCTCATCCACGGACCCCGATCGCTCGGAGAGGAAGGAGAAGTCAGAGGGGGATGCCGATGCCAGGTCAGAGAGATCCGAGCTTGCCGAGGGGGAGGAGAGGTCCGAGAAGGAGAGATCAGAGAAAGGGGATGGCTCCGAGAAGTTAGACACGTCAGAGATTGCAGACAAGGTGGAGGGCGGGGCGGGGGGCTCCAGCACGTCTGGAAAGAGCAAATGAGGAGCCCTCTCCATTTTAACTTTAGCCAATGACAGCGGGAGCAGGTCGTTGGGCGGGAGAGATGGATGGAGACCATGTGCAGCTAGGTTTGCATACCCTCGGTCTTTCTCTCCTGCAGAGCTGGAACATACTGAGGCCACAGTCCTCGGACTGACTATTGTAACTGTGACAGACTGATCTCTCAGCCCCTCCCCTTCACCCAGGCAATACATCAGTACTTGCATTGTGCCCCCTGCTGGTAGATAGGAGGTTGGCCGAGAGAGACAGACAGACAAACTCCACCAAGTGGTCCCAGGAATTAGCCACTGTCACGTTCCATCATCGATCATTAATCTCTTGGAGTCACAGCATCTTTCTGTATGTATCTTTGACTGATAATGTAATGCTCTGTCTATCTAGACAAACCCAAGAAGTGGTGAATGAAATGTTTCACAATATTAAAAAAAAAAAAAAAAGATGTTTTTTTGAAGCAATATACTTTTTTATTTCTCCTCTTTGTTAGAGAAAGAAAAAGGGAAAAAGGAAACAAGAAATAGTTGCAAGTGTGAACTCTATGATTCGTCACATCCACTTTAGCTTATTCCAGGCAGTTCTGCACCTTAAACACTCGACACATCTGTATACTAATCATAATGACATTTACTCCCATCACATGGCTCTCTTTGAATCAAGTTAATGTAATGGAATGCTGGTATTATCCACCTGAGTTCAAAGGTGTTAATCAATGCACATTTGACCACAGACTTTTTCATTTATTATTATGATTATTATTATTTGTCCACAGACCAATGTCAGGAAAAAAAAAGCTTTCCATCAACCTCTAAAAAGAAAAAAAAATCCATGTACCCCAGATGTGTTCAAAGTGGCAATGCTCAAAGTAACACAAAGCCTATGCGACACAATGCCTTTGTATACATTACACGTCTTAAAATCAGAACATTGCATGAAATAAGTCCATCAGTGCAACTGTTACATTTATGCCTTTATTTTATGTTCTTCGGGACTGGAATTGCAATAATTTAATGTGAGTGGGGGGGGAAATGTTATTTGCGATCATGGTCCACTTTTCAAAATCCAGAGGTAAGTTATAAAAATTTAAAAAAGGCTTGTCTTGTCTCTGCTGTACACATGAGAAGAAGGGGGTTGTTTTGGTTGGATGTGCCAGGGAGAGTGAATCCTCCCTGTGAATCCGCCTGACCTCACTGCTGTTTGTATTGTATCGCTGCAATATATTTTCGACAGGATGTAACGGTCTCAGAGGTGGACGCTGTTTCACTCTTTGAATTTGTGGTGCCCAAATTTGTTTGACCCCCCCCTCCCCTCCCCTCCCCGAAACCATCTTTCGTTTGAAGCTAAAACTGATCAGAATCTCTCAGTCAGAGGCGAGTTAAACGTACAACTGTCATGATTTCAAGTCATAAATTGTATATACCTATCTTTGTATGTATACCAATAAATTCTATGCTCTACTAAAACAGTACTTTGAACTGAAATGGGTAAAAATTAAAACATTTGTATTAATCTACATAAGTGAAATAAAAAGAAACGTCACTCAAATATAATATTAATGTTTATTCCATTTAAACGAAGAATATACAAATTAGGAGTCACTATTAAATATTATAGTGTATATAAGTACACCAATATCTAGTTGCATTAAATGCCTTTTACCAAGGGAAAGAGTGCAGCAGGACATACTGTAGGTATGCTTGTTGTATTTCTATATGCCTACCATTGATTTCCCCCCCCCCCAATTGAGTAGATGGTGAGAGGTGTGCTAAATTTATTTATTACTGACTAGTTCAACTCTGGCGCTGGTGATTCAGTTTGGCAAGGCAACACATTAATCCACATATCGTTTGTTTCTGTCATGTATGAACGATTTAACTGTGCATGTAGAAGTGCAATGTAAGTTTCTTTAAGGTAAGTGCAATGTGGCCAAGTGTTGCAGATGCACTTACATTAAAGAAAGCAGAGGAAGTCCACAACAAAATGTGCAATGGAAACTGGCAGCGGTTGACCCTTTTTTGAAAGCGGGTTATTTCCATTTTCAATCCTGTCAAATGGCACCTCACATGTGTACAAACAAACATCTCAACAGTCTTCCTTATTATCAAAAGACCAAAAATAGTATCTATATGTCAGAGTGTATTTGACTCGCAGCAGTATGCAGCAGTATTTGAATTCACTTGATTTGGGGGTTGTGGTGTCAGAGTATCTGCCTGCAGCCTCCAAATTAGTGGAAGGAGAATTGATAAGCTATGTCATGATGTAACTGATATGTTTATTTGTTTTCAGAGGTTAACATGAGTGCCATGTCATGCAGTGTTGCTGAAAGAGTGGTTTAGTAGAGAAAACAATTGAAAATGTTTTTATTTTACTTAACACTCCTTTGACAGTGAGCCTGTCATTGCAATACATTTTTAACACTGAAATAGGAGCTGTGGTATGGCCATTTGGCTGTAATGGTTCTGATACTTCATTGCTCATGGCAGATGTTTAGCCTGCGCCACCGTAAGCGTTTTCTTCTCATCACTTTGGACGAAACACACCGGGGGGGTTTTCCCACAATGTTTTAAGTAGCGTTCCACATTAAACAGGCAGCATAAATCCTGACTGCAGAAAAGATATTGTGCATACTTTGTTTTTTCTTTCATTGATGGTCTTAAAAAGTGTGTGTGTCTTTGTTACCTTGCATTACAACTTGCTGCTATGACATTAAATAAACCTCCAAACTTGCTGATGCAAACTTGACGTGCACTTGATGTAGGCAGACGTGCATTATTCCCCCATACTGGTCTGGCTCGTAGGAATACGCTTCATGAAGATGATCTGTTCCTCATGTTGCATCCATTGTTTGAAAATTGTATTGAATGTCAGGTAGGGGGAAACTGGGTGATTCTCAACTCGGATAAAAAAAAAAAAAACTTTTACCATTTGCTGCAGCTCTCAAAATAGACACGAACTTGCAGGTGGAGACTTTACTTTGACACCAACATTATCATCGGGTAGCAGCAGCATCGATTAGCAGTGAAAAGCGACGTCCATATGATCAGCTCCATATACTCTATGCTAAAGCCTTGGTGCTTCCTACCCTATGGAACAAATTTCGTGGGTCATACGTCAGGCGTGATAGCGACA
>OOFE01012767.1:9345-19418 GCA_900323365.1 Monocentris japonica | reverse complement strand
CCCGCCACTATTGATTTTTAGTTAATGTACAACTACTGGTTCAACGTTGAGTCAACAGTGAAGTGCATCCATCAAAGTGTCCAAACCAACACCTATTACCAGTGTCAGGAATGTGGATGCATGGTGTTTGGGGATGGAGGGAGGGGGATGGGGAAGGGAAATGTGTTCCCCATGGCAATATTACTGTCTTTTCTTTTTAATTTCTTTAAATTAATAAAAGCATTATTTTTTTGTAGTTTTTCCCCACCCATTTATAACATATTGATTTGGACACAAAAGTTCACAAGCAACAATATGTTTTCTCTGTATAGAAATTTAGTAACTCCCTCATTTATATCAATCTATGGTAACACTTATGTGGTGCTCATAAGGCAATACAAGCCATCGTAAGTGCATTATAATCACTTGTATTATAAGTACAGTACACTAATTATTCCAATTAGACCATGATATAATAATGAACAAAATGTGCAAAAAATTATGGGGTTGAATACTTAATGGGGCAACTGTATAGTTAAATGTTATGTTAAATTGAATGTAATTAGTTATGCTTCTAATGGGCTAACTGCATATTCTGCACGTATGTGTTACCAAATTTATTAAGCTATTGCTTTTGATTTTCATTTTTGATAGTGTAGTTTGTGTCTGTAAAGCTTGACACAAAAGTTCACCAATAGTGTTTTTTGTTTGCATGAAGCTGCTTTTTGAAGTTACTTTCAATGTTTTGAAGTTGACTTCAGTGAGACTGCCTGAAAACAGCTATGGTTTGCTATGCTAAGAGCAGAATAGAATAGTACGGAACAGGCGCTTTATCGTCCAGTCAAAGCACTAATATTTTCTTTGGACTCAACCCAAGCAAAGATCCCAAATGAGCTGTGCATAGCTCTGTGGTATAGGGTCGAAAGAGGAATAAGGGATGTGGAACATCCAGAGCTGCTATATGGAGAGCACCCAAAACAATGGTGCTTTTAGCTTTTGCAAAGCTGTTAAGCTTAGATCAGACTGAAGACTGTAGAAATTGCAGGCAATTCAGACTAAACGACTGGTGCTGATTAAATCTATCAGATAGTCGTCAGGAACCTGCATATGCTGGTCGACGGGGCAAAGATGGGGCATTACATACATCAAGGTGAGGAATCACACATTACCCAATTCTCTCAGCATCTGGGACCAAAAGACCATTGAGGGGATATAGTCACTTGCCAAGATGCCTGCCACCAACTGCTTATTACGGTTGCTTGTGTAGTAGTCTGCTTACAAAGGCAAAGAAAAAGCATTGTTGTTACCCTTCAGTTTCTCCGACTCTTCAGTTGCACCCCGCTCCAGTTCTTTAACGTTTCAAGGATTCCTTTGACCAAGTGCACATTTCAGGTCTCTCCACTGGTTCACAATGGTATTGAGATCAGGACACATCACTGGCGACTCCAGAATAGTCCAACGTTTTCTCTTGAGTCATTCCTGGGTGCTTTTGACTCTTTGTCCTGCTGGAGGACCCATGACCTTCGATTGACACCCAGTTTTCTGACACTGTATTTGACTATAGGTAGGGTGTTCTTTTCATTAAAAGCTTCATTTCACCATCTGTAAACAAAGTGCTGATCTGCATTGCCAAAGAGCTCTAATTTGGATTCATTGGTCCACAGAACATTTTCCCAGAAGGATTAAGGTTTGTCCAGGTGGGTCTTGGCAAAAGATCAATCAGGTCTTCTTGTGTTTGTCTTTCAGCAGTGGGGTCTTTTGTGGCCTCCGACCACAAAGCCCTTCTTGGGTCAGTGTCCATGGAAGGTGCGAGCTGAAACCATTACAGGCCTTGAGATCTTTGGATGCCATGCATGCATCCATGGATGTTTTTTCAATGGCTTGCATAAACCTTGGTTGGTCTAGAACATGCGAGCACAATCTCATCACAATGTGTGCTGTGTGCATTTACCCCACTCAAAACAGTCACTCAAAACAGGTCTTGCCATGGTGGATGAATGGAATAAGGGAATGATTTTAATGTGTGGGCAGATGATGCCGCTTGCAATCTATTGTCAGTGATTAACACCTACACTTTTACAAAGCACATCAGGGATTGGACGAGCGGGAGGTCTGTCTTTCTTTCTCTCTGCAGTTTCACTTTTCTCTCTTCTCAAAGTGAGAAAGAGAACTGAAGGCTTCATTCTGACAGGCTTGTCTCAGTCAGACCAAAACACACAACAGCAGAGAACGCCCACTACACTTCCAACCATGGCTAATCTGAAGGCCCAGGCTGCTATTCATCCACTCACTAACACACACACACACACACACACACACACAAGCACACTTCCATGCATACATAAACACACACAGATGCACTCACATGCACATACACACACACACAAACACACAGAGTCTACACCCCACTGGCACTCAAAGCCTTTTTAACACATGCTTACACCCAAGTGGATAATGTGACAAGGCGGTGATGGGAATCCCTCCCACGCCATGGTCTTTTACTTTAATTCTTGTTTTTGATTGCCCAAAAATGATCTCACTGTTAACCCAAAATAGTCCAGTCTTAACTCTTATTTTTGAGACTTTTTCTGTACCATCAATGTAATTTACTCAGAGATTATGTTTCTGCCTTGCTGGATTCCAGACCACTCAGTGGTATTCATTAAAAGTGCGTCCCCATTATGATCTGTAGGTCATTTTCACACAGAAAACTCCCTTGGGTCAATAAAAATAAACAAATACAAAAAAAAAAACATGGTTGCCACTGAAAACTCCACCCTTTGTCTAACCGGCCTCTGGTTCCACGTGCAGGCCTCTTCAGTCCTAATGGTCATTATAGCTCCATCTACGTGACTGCAGGCATATTGAAGTCGAGTAAATCGGATGTTCCAGGGTTGACCTCTGTTGCCCTGACCTTCACCCGCTTCTCTGACCATAAGCTCTAAATCAGCCACTGCAGCCCATTCACAATGCTGGCCGAACGTCCTTAAGAAAAGCATGCCCATTCACAGTGCACAACCACGGGTCCTGAGAATGGACTTTGCTAGCCAGGTCAAAGCAGGCCCATTGTAGGAGCAGGGCCTAATGGCACAGCAAGCACTAAAACTATACATACTGCCATTCAGTGGGAAAGAGCTGGCGAATGGGAGAAAAACACACAATGGATTTAAGAGACATACAAGGCAACGCCTCCCGAATCAAGATGTAGACCTAACATGCCATGAATGACTTCTTTACTCAGACAAGTTGTGATGTATTGCACTCAAACAGACAGTCGTCATTATGCTTGGCAGAAGGGCCGGCATCTCCATGTACTAATATGTCCAAGAGCCTGTAGCATTTTCATTAGGTCCTTGTTGAACTGCCATGTTTGAAATGCCTGGTAGTAACCTTTATATATAGACCAGCTGATGGCCCCTGAGGATGGTTTTCATTCAGAGATACCATTTCACATTTTTCTACAATCCAAATTGCCCGTGAAAGCGTTTGTCTAGCTAGTAGAAGATTCATTTCAGGTTCCCTGGTTTCCTGATCAGGTAAGTTGTGTCATTTTACAGCATTCGATTGTTTGATTTAGATTTTGTATATTTTGTTTGTTGAACTTCTTCGTTGTAAGCACTCTAAATCCTTTGTTGAGGGTGTAACATTAGCGTAGCAGGCCTTATTAAGTGTATGTCGGTAGTAGCTTTAGCTGTTAAGTTGTAGCAGTGAGCTATTATTGGTGATTTTATTTTATTTTTCATCTGCCAAGATGCTTACAGCTGGTAAGTGTGTAACTAGCACTAAGTGCTTAATGTGAATAAGAAAAAGATTACAACACTTAAACAGACAATGTGTGTCATTTCGTTGTACTTATTCAGTCCCCTCCCCCCCTTTCTCTGCCCTGTCAGAGTCATGCTGTGCAGCAGCAGAGTAAAGATCTCCACACCATCCAGGAAGCTGCTCTGAGGGTCCAACAAGCGGAGGTCAACACACCCATCTCAGTAAGGCAGTCTTCTCAACTTCTCAACGCATGCAGTAAAACCATACTCTCTAAACAATCCTACAGATGCCTGGGTTTCAAATTAAATAAAAACTCGAGAGGTTGTAGCTGTTTTACATTTAAGTGGTAATCCTCAAGGTCCTGTTTTATATTTTGTCTCCATTAGTTCTAAGCACTCATTGCTGTGGTGTTTCTCACTTCATTTCCCAGAGATCATCTGTCAATCAAACAGTCTGGCCAGTACTGTGACGTACTTGTCCTTGGATTTTGTGTTGATGAAGTTTGAGTTTCTGTAGGTGGCGCTCTTTTCTTTGTCCGTTCAGCCACGGTGGCTATCGCTGCTCATGCTAACTACCCAGTTCTTCTTCTATTTACACATCACTTCCTGTGCGCCAGGGTGTTCACCAGGTGACACCGGGTGTTCAGGTAGGGAATCAGAAAATGTAAAGGCTTTCATGAACTGTTGTGTTATAGCAATTAACAATAGAGACTAACAAAACACATATTTATTTATATCAAAATGTCACAGATTATTACATTAATAGGTTAAATCAATAAGTTCATCGCTTCATCCTGGATTGACCTGGTCAGTCTGGTCAGTCATAATCTAGCCATGATAACCATTTTCGCTCACCAAACCAACTAGGTCTAATTGTGTGAGTTGTAGCCAACTAGTTTTAACCAGTTAAAGTTACCTAGCGCTAGCATTGGCTAGCAGACACAGCTAACATAAACATCACTGAAGTGCCAATAAGGATATGAATTATATTGTTATATATTATATTAGGTAAAGATTATTAATGCTGACAATTAATTAATTTTATGATGCAAAAATGTACTTGGTCTAAAATTAGACCAGTTTGGAGATAAATATAACATTAACAACATGAAGTAGCTGACTGCTAACGTTAGCTAACATTATGGATCAACATCATATATGTTCTCTTCAGTCGAATAAAGCGACCAATAAATGCAATTAAGTCCACGGAAATCTAATGAAATACTGTTACCCAAATCAATTTTTTTTTTAGTTGTTGCAGCAGATATTTCTTTCTGTAGGTTGAAAAGGGAACAGAGGAGCTGAAGGAGCAGATCAACAGTCTGAAGAAAGCCGAGGCTGCCCGCACAATGCATATACAGAGGTTAGTCAAACATCTAGCCCTGAAGACGCCCTAATATAAAGCCTCTTCACTTCCAGGTCCATATATTTGTGTGAACGGCACACAAAATTCAAAATCGGAACCTATTCGCGTGTCTAGAAATTAGGGCAACATTTACAATCAATCAACTAGGGAGCCAAAAAGCTGAAATCATATTCAAATAAACTGGTCACTAATGAATAAACTGATCGATAATTCTGACCAGTCCTTAACAGGGAACTGGTCAGAATCTACATTTGTTAAATTTCACAGAGGTTTCAGCTGTAGACTATGGAGCATGTTACTGAGTTCTGCATAGTTCTGACCAGTCACATTCTCACAACACTCAGGTGTGTAAGTATAAACTTTTAAACTTTATTGTCCTTTTACTAAAAATTGGATACCGGCCAGTCAGTGTCATCCACCTCTGATATAATGGATGTGATGCAGTTTGATTGATTACATCTTATTGCAGAATCGATCAATACTACACTGGTTGTCTATGGAAAGCCCTTAACCTGAATAGATTCAACACACCATCTTGATTCCTTGTCATTTTTTCGTTTCTTTTGGTATGAATATTCTAATATCTATATTCTATAGATATTTTAAGATATTGTATATCAGCTTGTAGTCTTTGTGCCTAACAGGCTGCAGATGCAACTCACCCATAATTCTAAAGTCTGGGAGAAGAAGTTTCACATCATGAGACAGAGGTAAGTCTATCTATCTGTCTCTCGGTCTCTCGGTCTCTCTGTCTCTCTGTCTGTCTGTCTAACTAGTATTTTCACCCTGTCTTCCCACCGTCTCCTGTGCAGTTTCTATGCCATTAAAGATGAGATGTACATCCGGCAGACGCTGCAACGGCAGGCCGCCTCACTGCAGGTCGCTTCAGTCAGCTACACAGTGAGGCATTACAACGCACACACGCACACATTTCTACTTGCACCTTCCTTGACTGCATTTATTCCTTAACTCCTAACCCTCTCTAACCTAAACCTGATTCTAATTCTAATCTCAACCCAAATTCTAACCCAAAAACAGCGGTAGGAAGACTGATTCTTTTAACTATCTCAGTTGACTCGTTCACCTTTAAAGAGTCATGAATACTACCTGATTTGTAACCACTACCCTAAAATGGCTCCTTAAAGAAGTAAGGACTGGCACAATCTCCTCACTTGGGAGGACTTTCCTCATCTTTCTATCCTTGTGAGGACATTTGGGTCCTCATGAATATAGCAACACAAGAAAACACACATACACCTACCCACACTACTTTCCACATTCCCACCTCACTTGATGCCGCGCACAATGGTCCAGACACACAAATAAATATTCATCCACCCCAGATCTATGTTTCTAGTGAGACTTTTCCGACACACACAGGCACACAAATGTCCTCGTGAAATGGAGCCTCCCACTTGTATTTCATTGCAGGATATTTTGACACAAACAGATCAAGGTTCAACAGGTGCAGGTCCTATTAAGCCCTACTCGTCTCATCAAGCCTTTCAGTTGGCCAATGAATATTCATACTACTGGATCTAGGCTGTTTTGTTGTGACTTTAATTTGTCGTCTTGGGCATGAGGAAAACAAAATGCATTCACTCTCTCTCTCTCTCGCTCTCTCTCACACACACACACACCAAGGTGGCTTACATTAAGCGGGATATGCTACAAATCATCCATTTAGAAAACAGTGAAGTATAGAGTGAGTTGAAGGCATATTTAAAAAGCTCATCAGTAGCATTTGCCAACAAAGAAACACTGTTGCATCACGCAATAGACCATAATGCAATGAAACACCACCAATGCCCTTAAACCACAGGCCTCACATAAAGTATTCCTCTAAAGTAGATCTATTGTCACCTGTTCGGTTACAGGACTTGATGTAAGTTGAAAGACAGAATTAGAATTAGCACTATAATGATAATATTTCCATATAGAGTAAACGTTTAGCTACCAAGACAGTTTACTTCCTCTTGTTCAGGTCCATGTGATTTCATCTACCCTCGTTGTGTTTGTTGTTATCTTTTATGTTTGCCCGGTTTTATGAATCGGCCTCAGTGTCTTGTGATGGTGACATGATGGTCCAGCACTTCTCTTGTTGGTCCTAGGTCATGTGTTGTTGTGTTTGAAGTAACAGACTGGTTCATTTGTCGGTCTCTTTCAGATGGACACCCCTCTTTCTCCTGTCAACAATGGGCCCAGACCACCTTACAACTCCATCAAAACACATCTGGTGTGTATTATTTTCCCATTAAAGCTGCACTAGGCAATGCGCAGCAATGTAGAAATCCAGCTGTCTTATCAGCCTAAATCAGGAAGTGTGCTGTATTAGAGAAGAGCACCACATGCCCACTAATTGAGGTGCTGTAATTGAGGTGCTGTACTCTATTGGCCCAAATTAAATTCTGCTGTCGGGTGAAATCCAAAAGAGCTCCGTCCAGAGATAGCTGGACTCACCAATGATGGCTGAACCTCTTTAACCCACCAGACGCTTAGGAAGAACACATTTAGTTTACTGATGTCACCTTACAGGATTTCTGGGTAGTGAAGTCCTCTAAATTCAAACTGTTAACTCCCACTGCCAGTTGGAGCTGCACAACGTATGAAATCGCCAAACTTGAAATCACAAAACTGCATGGTGTTCCCACAACAGTGGTAGATATCTTATGAAAAGTATGCAATTGCTTGGCAAGCTGCCTTTTAAGAGACAGTGGTTTTGGGTTTTGTTTATACTGACTTACTATAGTAGTAGTTTCTATTTTGCTAACATACTGAACGGGATTCAGTTGGCACTCACTGTCTACCTGCCTTGACATTACATTATTAATGTTTTTAACCATTATAATGCTAGTTTATCATGTGCTGCTCGACCCTGTAAATTTCCAAAAGGGAAGCTCATGCAGAGGCTAAAGTTATGCTCAACCACCATTGCTGTCTTAGCTTCAGCCTCTGCATTAGAATGGCCTTAAGACATGGCTTTTTATTTGGGATGGTGGACTTTTACATTTCTAAGGTGTTCAAAGTGGATTTTAACAATAAAACCCCACCATCGCCCAGCTGCTGTATGTGGTCAAGATTTCCTCCAAGGCTTTGAATCAGTCATGTTTGGACTCATTTATTAATATGAATAAACTACAGTTAATACTATTAGTTTGCTATTAATATTAGTAAATTACAATCTCATGGCACTAAACAGTTTTATCTATGGTTTTCCTAGCCCAATATCAGACTCCAGAGCGTGGCTGGAAGAAACCTCAGCCCTGACAACAGACCGACTGGCAAGAGGGCAACTGAAGACCTCTGCTTTACAGGCAAGACGCGGTCTACTTCAACTACTTCTGTTTAAAAGATTTTTTTTGGTATTCTTGCCTAATTAGATATTACATTGGTAGGAAAGATGGGAAGGAGAAGTGACATTATGCAAAGGTTGTGCATTGGACCCAAGATATCGCAAGTAAATCTTAGACCAGTGAGCTAACAGGATGCCCTTTGAAAGAAAGTAAGATAACGTGCTGGGGTTTGAGCTTAGTCCCACTGGGCCCGTTTTACTATGGTCCGTTAATTTCCCCAGTAAAAAGAAAGAAAACATTTTGAAGTTTTCCTTTGCTTTAATACCCTTTGGTATTTTTGATTGAAATTGATACTCCAAATCACTACCAATAGGTATTGTTTTTCAAAACCCCGAAGTTCAGTATAAAGGTACACTCAAAATATTATAGAAACAAGTTTTTCTCCCCACAGTGTGCCATGATTGCCTATAAAGCTTGCAGCAAAACAGCTTTTTATTTGGAGCTATTACAAAGTGAGAAAACCGAAAAGATCACGCTCAATGTTTCCTCCTCAAGTTCCTGATGAGGAAGGCTGAGGCTCAAACTGACCTGGCCGGCAGAGTTAAGGTTGCTCTAATCTCTCTGGCCGTAGTGAGCAGCCGTGGTATTGACTTAGTGGTAATTGGTCTGTAGGCTTAATGAGCTTAGCCGACATGACTAGCACTGATAAGTCTGGGGGCTGGGGGATTTAAGCTGCCCCCTCTGTCAATATGGAAGCCCACACCACAGACTCGGCTATCTGATGCACAGAAGCTAGCCTATTAATCTGAGCAGATTATGCCATTGTTGTTAAAAAGGGGGCTCAAATATGTCAACAAGAAGAAGATCCTCTGTGATGAATAGGCCTGGGAGGCAGATTTAGGCAAAATCTGTTTCCTCCTTTCTCCTTCATAGACTACAGACTTTTGTGAGTCAAAGGACAAGCTATGATGGGATTAATTAGTGTAGCATCTGGGCTTACCCAGCAAGACTTCTGATGGGTTTATTAAATTTGGATTGGATATTTCACACATTGTATGCATCATAATTTAGAAATGTATGTGTCGCGTCTTGAAAATTATTATGTTTATAATAATTTATTCTATTGTGATATTGATCTGTTTTTGTTGTGTGGTTTCGATGTTGATTTTGCTGTGTTGCTGATGTTTTTCTTGCGGGTATGCACTGAGACAAATTCCTAGTGCTCTATGAGTGATTTGGGTCTTGGGTCTTTAATTGCTCATCCAACAGTGCCTGCATACATCCAGGGTCACGGAAACAAACTATCAATACCTCCGCGTATGTCTGTCCAGCCATCACTCCATCTATTCTGCCTCTGAACAGAGCTTTGTTTGTGCTTAGGCCTGCAGTCCAAGTGTCTCTATCTGTCTACTCTTGTCTACTCTGTGCTGAGTGCTACAATCAAGTAGAAGTCAACAGGGCTGACAGGCAGCGTGCTGGAGGGCGACAGGCCTTGAAAACGCCACCGGTCCTCAGCCGCTTAGACCCTGAAGGACTCATTGTGACCCCTTGGGCTGCTCGCCCACAACTCAGTAACCCCCACCACCACTTCTGGATACCCTCAAAGCACTCCAGTCCACACACACAATCACGGCCACCATGACCCAACCATGTGGTCCCAGGCCACCTCCAGCC
>OOFE01012765.1:0-11762 GCA_900323365.1 Monocentris japonica | reverse complement strand
TGTTTAGGAAGGAAATGCACTTACAATTTCTGGTGACTAGTAGTTTTTTTGCCTGCCTATGTTGAATGCACTTATTGTAAGTCGCTTTGGATAAAAGCGTCTGCTAAATGCCTGTAATGTAATGTAATGTAATGTAATGTGTCAAATTTGAGCTTTTCCCTTCTTTAACAAATGACAGCCATGTGAGGCCTTTCCTCTGTTTCTAGTTGATTTCTGCCACTGTTACCTCTGAATATTGATTGATACGTTATGATAGCTATTGTTAATGTTTGAGGGTGATGTGACCCTCCTGTCCATTTGGATGACATTAGTGGCTCCGCAGTGACACGTTTTAAAATAGAGTCAGCAGCAGATTCTCTTCACCTGTTAGCTTTGAGACAGCTCCTCTTGCTCCTCTTGCCCTCATGGCTGGTACTTTCCTCTTGCACTTGAGGTCCTTGCTCCTTTGCCTTCACTTCCTTTGCATGCGCTTTCTGGTGGCAGAACAGCACATAGTTCATATCCTTGTTGTTAGCCCAGAAAGTTCCCACCGATGTCTCATAACGCAGACAGAACTCCACTCTGGTCCTCTCCCTCTCAAAGGGAGGCATCAGAGAATACTTGAAGGCGAACCCATCTGTTTTCCTGTCGCTGGATCCAGGCACGTACTCCGCCAGCAGGTCAAAGTGGCTGTTCCAGCCATCAAGGGTGATCCGGACATAAACGGACTTACTGTAGCAGAGGTTGACCACCCTGATGATGCCACGGAGAGTGGTGGTTCCTGGCAGGAGCTCAATGCTCTCCAGCTCGACCCTCTGCTCCTGTAGCCTCTGGTCCAGCTCCTCTGGGGTGGAGGGAGCTGTAAACAGACAGGACATGTAGAACTCCTCCGAGGGATGGATCGCCTCCCTCTGAGGGGGCTCACTGACCTCTGACTCTGTCGGGTCAGCATTGTCAAACTCCTTAACAGACACCAGGTTCAGGCCGAATGCATCAGCGAATGACACCTTCCTGCGGATCACCGGTGGGGGCTCTGGTTCCGAGTCCTCGTCCGTTTCCTCATCTGTGGAGCCCATGGGAGACGAGGCCTCCATTTCTCCCTCTTCCTGTTCCTCCTTTTTTTCCTCATTGTCCTCCACCATCACCCCATCCTTCTCCCAGGCTGGGGTGTATAGAGCCTCCATGAAGTGAGAGGACGTGGTTTGCGCGTAGAAAACCAAGGGCGTTGTCTGCCTGTCCTGCTGCCTGTCTGGTTCGGAGGGTGGCACAGAGCAGAGTGCCCCTAGCCTGGCTGCAGTGATACTGTAGAAGCAGGGAGAGGACGTGACTTGACAGATGGAGTCCAGTTACAGCTGAACATTGTGAGTCTGAGCCAGGCCTATTAATAGGACACATATAACTAGACCAGAGCAAGTCAGTTATCCTCTCACAATTTGTTTGAGGTATGAAAAGAAATAAAAATATATACATTGCACTTTCAAGAACAATTATGTACAGTGGCTCCATACTTTTGTGAGAATGTTAAAATAAAGAAAAACTTCATGTCAGTGTCCAAATACTTACAATACAAATACTGTCCAAAAATCCACTCTTAAGAAAATGAAAAATATTTTCCAAGAGAATAGTGTTCACACTCACCCAAGGTGGCTGTCTACGGTGTTGTGTAGTGCCTGTTATCTGTGGGTGATGACGAGGACAACCAGTCATTGTCCCAGAATTAAATTGTAAATATCTAGGCCACTGGGGTCTAGGCCACTCCCTAGATCTTATTGGAATTTGATATGGGTGTCATGTTATGATACCGTTTCTTCAGGTCTGTGGTGGGCAAGGTGGCCCTAAGGTTTAGAGAGACTGCCTTGTAACTGAAAGGTTGTATAGTCAATCCCCACAACAGCAGAACCCTTACCTGCTGACTCAGCTACCCATGAGCTCACACACGGTTCGCGCCTCATATCGATGCAGTTATCTTTCCCTATTGCATTTTGCTGTCGTGTGAAAAGCTCGTAACTCCAAGTTTGGTGGATTCTCCAACCTCTTGGGCGTGTGAAACCCTTTTCAAAACCCAGTGAATAATGTCAAAATGCATTGCCATCAAGCTAAAAACAATGCTGGGTTTTCTTGTTATTGAAAAGTTGAAACTTTGGAGTTTTTCCACCCGACAGCAACAGTTTATATGTGTTCCCTGATTGTATACTTTTTTTTCTACCGTGCTCTGTTCTGTAAATGTAAATATAGAGGTGGACAGCTCCAAGCCCGTGGCAGCCTCTTTTCAAGAGGAGCAAAGAGGGACACCACACTCCCATTCCCCATGTTCATGAGCGTTGACTTTATTTTTGTTTTTAATTATATTTGGCTGAACTGGATATTGAACAACAAAGCAAGCAAATTTGACATTTACAGTCAGAGTAGGTCAATGCATGGGAAGTCTTTGTAAATACACATAAGACCCATAAGTCTCATTGCAAAAATAAAAAAAAAGCCTTTATTTCATGCATTGCAGCCTCGTCTGGCCTTCATCAGGGAACTTCCCATGCATTAGCCTGCTCTGACCCAGCTGTTACCTCCATCCAAAGAGCACCTGTCCATTCTGCACTAAGACCCCAATGCAGCACTCCTTCCCTCTGTTTTTGTCTGACATTTAAGGTATTTGCAGTGTTGCTATTATCAAACCATTCTAGTGAGATGAAGCATGTTGTTAAGCCATTTCTCTGCATGTCCGCAATTCATTGATTAATATCTTACATTCAACCTGTTGAGCGTCAGTTTACTCATTGTTTCAGTTTGATTAAACTGTAATTGAAGAGTTCACACTACTACCTACTGTATACTTTGCAAATGTAGTAAGTAACGTAAGGTGACGATCGATTTAAATCTCACCTTCCTGATCCACTGAGAGCAAACTAACTAACTTTGCCCCTGGTAGTTTGTATAAGGGAGACCAGCCTGCCACTGGAGGACTGGAGGAGTTAGAGTACCTGTGTTAGGGACTTGAACTCTGCAGGGGCACTGCCCTGTAGCTGACCCTGACCTCTGACCTCTCTGTGGAGAATGTAAGCATGTGTGTCCACCTGCATGTCTCACATAGGACATTCAATTTACCTAAACCAAGATATGTGGTGTAAGTACACCCCCAACTCTAATATATCTTGTAAATAGACTTCAGTGCCTGGTTATACAATCTGCCATAGGTATGTGGGCAGGTTTTTGTCCTCAAAGAATCCTTTGTCCTATGTTTTGGAGCCAAACAGGTTCTCTTGTGTGGTTTTATTCTCTAAATAGTATCAGAGAAATTTTCATTTGCAATTCCTGTAGAGGCAAGTAAATATGTGAAGAGTTCAACAAACAGCAATGCTGCAAGTCGATGTTGAATTTGAATTACATGAAGTTCATTAAATATAGAGGATCCAGTCTGGAAGAATGGGTAATTGTCAAAACAAAAAAACAAAGGACTCATGGAAATCTGCTGCATTTGAAAACAGACAATACTTTTCTTTTCTTTGTGATGTTAATTGCTTTGCAAAAGTAGGTGTAGCTTTTTTTTTTAATCTCATTTTGATACGAAACTCTTTGGTTTTACTCATCAACGGGAGGGTATTGTGTATGTCTATGGGATATCAGTAGATGGCACTATATGATCAGAGTCAGAATAAACCTCAGCCAGATGAATTTGCTTTTTTAGTCTTTAATCCAAATTTGGATGATAAAGAGTTCCACCAATGCTCGATACACATTATTCAACATTATGAGAAAAAACGAGACGTTTCTAACTGTGGGTTACTTCTTAGTCCATAGTGTTATGTGTGACCTTCGAGAGACTACTACGAGTTGACCAGTAGGTGGCAGCAAAATACCACAATTCCCAGATAATGACCATGTTACCTCTTTTCCCTTCCTATCCTCATCACTTCCGAGATGCTGTTTCCTCCCATTTGAGAGTATTCGTGATCGAATACTTCATAGCAATTAAGATTTCAAAAAAAAAAAATGCAACGCCATTAAGAGATAGATGTTAGGCAATCTAATAGGCATAGCCCTCTCGTGTTTTAAAATTGGAACAAAGCGTATTTTATTTATGACAACAAATATATGAGTTTGGCTATGATATTTTTCTCTTCTCTCTTAGATCTCTTAATAGCTAGATGTTGGACATGTGGTAATGGTGTAGGCTAATTCGTTTCTACTCATGTAAACGCATGTGAAGAAACATTTATCAACAGTGCTGGGGAGGGACTAGAATAATGGCAATAAGATGTTGAGTATGTTGTGTTTTTCATTGATTTGAAAAGAATCACCGCCTTTACAACGCATCTCAAATTCATATTGATAGATGTGGTGATACCCACAGGCTGCAAATCAGTGTTTTCGCCACTCTGAAAAGAAAATACAGACCGCTCAGTCTATTTCTGCATAAACTGCATTTCTTCACAATCATTGTCATTCATATTACACCGAATACACAAATAATAAAAGGAAACCCATAACATTTGAAAGAATAGGACAAGATCATCACTTTCCGTGTTTCATGCATTTTTAAAAGCCTGCAACCAGCCTCTCCTGTCTTCTAAAGAGCCTGGATCACAGGTCACTCTTGACCGTCAAACTCTTAGGGGTTTAAAAAGGAAGAAAATGAGATGCAACTTTTTAAAGTTTATTGTTTTGGGATTTTTTTGACGGTTCAGTGAATACATGGCTACGAGTCTACTGTTAAATGAATAAATAACCTAAATTGCCGCATCAAAATATGAATATAAAAAGATGGACTGGAGAAATCCCTTCACAGCCAAACATGCCTTAAATATTTTGCCTGTTATAAACCAAATTATTTAACAGTGATTTAATCAAATTTATAGATTTGGTCTAAACTTTTATATGTGTATATATGAAATTCATTCTTCATATAAAAACAGTAATATTAATTGGTAAAATATGTATAGCTACTCTTATCAATTCATGCACATACTGTATTTACACTTCACGACGACAATTATGGCCAGTAGATCTACGTGTCTTTGCAAAAAGGTAAGTTACCGAATGTGTAATAAGTATAAAATATATGTAATATGTGTATCAAAAACGCCATTTATATTTCTGTTGAGTATACGGTTGACTATTCTCACTTGTAGGCTGCTGAAACTCATTTCCCTCCAACAGTTACAGCCAATAATTTAGCTTTAATTTTCTTTCGGTGTATTTCTACATGCGACACATTTCCAACTGTCCCATTAGGTTATTCCCTTTCGAAAAATAACCATAGGAATCCTTTAGTAAGGTTTGAAGGATCCTACACAAATATCACTGCAAAGCCACAGTCCCTATAGGAATGCCACGATACCAAAGGCGATAAAAAAAAATACCATAAAGTATGATGAGGTCGCTGTGAACTCACTGTTGAGTACCACAGACAAACTACAAGTCCCTATAGCAATATTATAGGAATATTATAGTGATTTTTCTATAGGGTTTCATTTGCTTCGGACTTCCCTGCTATAAGGCAACTCAATATGAAGTAGATCTGGGCGCTGGAAAAGACCTCTGTCATGTGAACAGAAGTTTTCCAAATGTAAAACTGGGCGCATAGTTTGCTTATCTAGCGGTTAGAGGGACCGTCCCGTAACCGGAAGGTTACAGGTTCAAATCTCCAGAAACAACCAACGTGTATCCTGTGGACGCGTGCTTGAGCAAGACGCCGAAGCCTCGGATGACAGCGGTGGCTAAATGACTAATATGTAAAAATGGAAAACCTTTAAAAAAAGGGAAACAAACTTTATTTGAAGACTTTTTTGTTTACATAGCAGGTGGACCTGACGTCACACGGGGTCGCAGTACGCCCAAAAATAACAACACACACCTCCGCGCACAAGCAAGTGCCTCCCCTGGGGGGGTTTCTAGTCCCAAATATACTTGCTTGCTGGGATACAGCTTGATGTGTGTTTGAATCGTAACGCAAAAAAACAAGCCGCTTCTTCTTCGCATTGCGCGTCATTCAAACAGGACTCAGTGTACTGCTTTTTCCTCTGTTGCATTAGTAATAACAGCAGCGTTGACTGGAGACAGCAGGAGAGTGTGTGTGTGTCTCCGACAGCAGCGCCCAGCGGAGGAATATTTGAGCTTTTTATTTACTCTGCAGCTTGTTGTTCATTTTCTCTGCGTTATGGTGAACTTGAACAGTCACGTGTGAAGATCTCGCAAGTATAGAGGACGACGACTTCTCACCTGGTGTGTCCCTTTGACTTTACCAAGAGGGAAATATACCTGCCGTTTTTTTGTGGTAAGTTTTTCCACGCAAGTGTTTATTTCTTTCCACCCTGTTTGAGTTTGTTACTTCTCTGTCCACTGCACTTCAATTAGGAAGTGGACTGGCTAGAAGTTTGTCCTATTTGTTCCAGCGCTTTGTAAGTTGGCATGCAACATAATTATTTACACGTAGCATATGGACTTCTTCCTATGTTTCCCAAATACGGAGCAGCTGCTGCATGCTTCACATGGCATTATAGTCGGTTCTTTTATGTTAGGACCCTCGAACCGCACTGACCAGAGTGAGCTTTGTCTGAATGCTGACCAAATGCCGACTTATTGCTTTCCATCTGCAAATTGTTTCAACGTTATCAGTTATAAAGTGAGGCTGCTTGCAAAGTGCATATGATCGTGGATTTTTGCATTTACCACCAAGGGCTAAATGACACATGTCAAAATTATTTTTTTTTAAAAAAAGAGCATATGAAAAAATAGTTAACGATGACTTGGGATAGTGTGATTTTTATTTGATCTACCAATGTGCCTACATGGTTTAAGTCTTAGGATAGCAATATGTAATGTTAGATTATATGCACATCAATGCAATATACCGTTTAAAAATATTGGTTTGGCAATATAGATATATGTTTGTAAGATTTTCATTTGTATTACTGTGTTGCAAGAATTGCTAGAAAGAAATATAAAAACAAATAGTGATTTATATGTAATATAGCTTACCAGTATATCAGATAATATAGCTTATTATATATTACAGTAGCCTATATGACAGTTTTTAAAAAGCAGTGGTGAGAATTACTGCAGTTTTTTTCTATCATTGCTGATGTTTCTCTAACACCAGCACACAATTTCCTAAGCTCAGGCCTGTAAACTAAAATATAAAATCATATTAGTCTAAAAGCATACTTCTGTTTATAATAATCAGTTTATTACCAGTGTGATCATTATTGATTATCAGCAGTCAACAACACCTTACCGTGCTTGCTTGTTCCATTTTTATATTCCAATTTTTCGTTGTCCAGAAACAAACAGTGATGTTGGTAGTCTATCAATTTTCAGAAAGATAGACCTGTACTCTAAGTAATTAAGCTAAAACCCAGCTATACAAGCTTCACCTCTGTTCGTCTATATCACTTTCTCAGTGTCTTGCCACTGTTCTCCTGCAATCACTGCGCCCCCCAAAAAATCAATAGGTGTAACTTTAACTTTTTTTTTTTTTTTTTTTCTAAAGAAAGGCTAACAAGCTAGTGGGAGCTGCTGAACTCTCTGGGCCTGTCCTCTGATCAGCTTTCACCCCAGGATTAGCAGGACCGACCCTCTTTGTTCCAGCCGCAGGGTGCACAGGTGTTCCCTCCTCAGTCATGCAGGTGTGGGCCAGTTCCCCACTCACTCAGCAGCTCTCACTCTTCAAAGCCCCGGCCTCAATAAATGCCCCATGTGAAATATGTCAGCGACAGTGCACAACCAGCCCTTTGTTGAGGAACCCTTGCAATCATTTCTTGAAGTATGTTTAAAACAGTCGGTGCACTCTTTGTTGTTTACATGTTGTGGCGGTGGGTGTGCAAGTAAGTTCATTTTATATTGTAGAAAAGTGATGCTAATGTTTTTTTCCAAGGCAATGGGAGAGATGGAGGGGGGACAAATGGCAACTGGCCGTTGTTGGGAGCAGTGCACTTATTACCCTGACTCTCCCCACTCTGCGTCCATTTTTTGATTGCTGCATTTATCATCGGGCGGTCGTGCTCTACATTATGGTAATAGGAAAATGAACGTCCTCCACAGGATTAATGTGTATACCCTGTCATATGTTTCAATCATTTATCAAAATTAAGATTCAGCTTTCAGCTCAATAGTCACAGGTTGATGCATGATTTTATCTTATCATATTGTAAAATTGTTGCCACCCACTGAGTTGAGGTAGAAAACATTTTGTAATGAATTTGTCATTCTGAGAGTCTTCTGAAAACTTGAATCTGAATCTGCTCATGTCGAGATCGTGACAGTGTAGACCAGGTGCAAATTGAGAACAGGTCCAGAAAGTAGATTTGAATCAATTCTGCTCTATGAGTCAGGCTATTTCTTAGGCAAGGAAACAAATAGGTCAAGTCTCGCTCATTTTTGGATTTGCTTTTGACTTGCACCGTCGCCCATCCCCCAACACCTCCGTAATGAACAGACTGCTCCTCAACCCTTTAGGTGTTGCTATGTTTGGGGGGAAAAATGGGCGAAAGAATCAAGGGAGTGGTGCACCAGTTTCACTTTTCTAAACATCTCACTGAGCCCATCTACGTAACCGACCCAGTCTGTGTTTTCATATATCGCCAACCCCGTCACTAAGCTTAATGGTAATTAAACAGGAAAGCGTTCTGTTTTTATCCCTGTTAACTTCATAGAAATGTTTCCATGACAACCTCCATGCAAGTTAAAGCAACCAGAAGTGATCAAGTCTTTTTTTTTTTTTCTCCTCCCCTTCTCTCCTTCCCACACCTCCCTCCCTCCCACCTCCGTTCCCTCCCCCCAGTAAGAATGGAATTTGTGTTGACAGTTTTGGCCTTTAATGGCACTTTTGTGCCGCGCAAAAGTATTTGTTTACCAGGATCATATGCTGCAAGCTGTCAGCCTCAGAGAGATTGACTTCTTAAGATAAAAGAGTGTATTACATGCTTAAGAGGCCCCCTTTTTGCACTGTAATTATCCACATCACAGTAATGGTGTTTTGTGTGCCCCAGTTACTAAGAGTGTGAGACAGCTCAGACTTTTTTAGTTACGCTCTGGGTCACTTCTTAAGCCGGACTCAACACTGTTGTGAGCGAGAAATGCTGTGACTCTTTGGCTGGAGAAAGCTGTGCAGGGTGGGGTCAGGGGATGGGGATTAGAAAGGAGATTGCAGACTGCCCTCTGTTAAGAGCTGTCTGAGAAAGCAGCCACAACTATAGCTCTGTAACATTTTTGTGCCGGCCATTTGTTTGATCTCTGTTCACATGGTCATATGTAGAATTTTTTTTTTATTATTGATTTGATAGCCTTGCAGTTTGCTTGGCTAAGCTGTAAAATGATCATGTGGTCTTTATTTAGGCCAAAACAAGTGAGTGTCAAAACATATTATTTCTAACATCATCATGCCCTCCAAGGATTGTTGAGCCACAAACACATGAGCCAATTCTCACAGGCCTAAAATATTTCAGATTCTGAAACACAAAAAGGTGCAAAAAGAAAGCCATAAAACAAACTTTGGGTTTGTGTACACAATATTGCTTCATCAAGGCTGTGTAAAACATTTCATGCTTTTCCACAGAGTTTAAAGTTCACATTTCAGCACCATAGTCTTGATCGTGACCTTGTCCTCATGGCCTCCCCTTGAGTTGACCCTTTAAAATGCCATTAGCATGGCCTGTAACACCAGCTGACCTGTCAACCTGTTTATCCAGTAAACTATGTCATCCCTCCTTTGAATCACAGTTTTCCAATGACAGCCACAGACCTTGCATCTTTTCCTGCCTTCAGTTTTTTTTTTTTTTTTTTTTTTTTTTTGTTCTTCCTCATTCTTCCTCGCCAACAATTGCATGTTTACTTGCTGGTCAGTGCGGTGTGAAGGCATGGCAGCTTTTATTCAAGTCACGGTTAGATGGAGACGGCGGGGACAGTGTACTGGTGTGAAAGAATGTGTTGGTTTTGGGGCCTTGCCCTGAATTAAAGATGGAGGGTCATTCATGGTAAAAGGCAAGGTCGCCGTTGCTCAGACCACATTTAGCCATCAGCCTGTCACTCTGGTAAGCAGGCAGACCTCATGTGAGACGGCACTGAGGCAAACAGCAACACACTGCTAGCACAGCTATTATATTATGACACCTCTTTCTGATAAAGGCATGATTTGATGATTTGTGGCCTGATTGACGAGCTGCACACTTGACAATCAGTCAGATGAGTACAGTGAGGTAAGGAAAATGTGTTAGTGTTTGCATCTGGGTTTGAGTGGTGATGTGCCCTTTCCTTCTAAATGAGATATGCACCTCTCAAAAAATGATTGATAGCAAGAAGTTAAAATGAATCATTTTCTAACGATAGCCTTTGTTGGCAAAGAGACAAACAACTTTACAGACTGGATCCTTGATAAGATATTTAATGATAAAAGGTAATGTTTTTTTCCTAAATTGGATGTTACATAACGTTTTGAAAAGGATCCTGGATCAGCTATACATGACATCCAGAGTGTGCTGATATGGGAAAAGTTGATTAGTATTTAATGTCTGCATGGTGATAACGGATGGGCTTCAGCTAGAGGAAACATGGGAGTATTGATTGGTTGTGTGCTGGTCTGTTCAACAGGAGGAACACCACCAAACAGTGACCCTGCCTTCACTGGTGCCTCACACGTCTCTGAGGACCTTTCCTCTTTACCCAGAGAGAGAGAGAGAGAGAGAGAGAGAGAGCAAGAGGAAAAAACTGTTTATTTCAAACATGTGAGAAAAAAAAAAAACACGGGGGATTTGTGACAGTAACAGTTTTTGACAGGCACATTAGGCTGCAGAAAGAGCATCCAGCTTGGGGCTGAGGGCATATGGTGCTGCCTTCTGCCGGCGTAGCTCTAGAACAAGTTACAACACTCGCAGAGGGTCACGACTGTCTCAGGTTTGTTCCTTCTATCTCACTCGTCTAAATAAAAACAGGAGGGAAAATGTAGGTGGGGGTTGGGTGGTGGTGGTGGGGGGCTGTTGTTACAGTAGCTTTGCTTTTCAGTAAAGGACAAAAGGAATGTTTCCACTCCAGCCCTTTGGGTCAGGACATAATTCGGTCATAATGTGGAGGGGAGACATTTGACATTTTCAGAAATGCATTTTTTCCAGTTTGAATTGTTTCACAGCCACGCTATCCACCACAATGTGTCGTTTTCCTGAACGGTGAATAGAAATGTCCATAAAGCATGCCAGTCACCTAGTTCTAACAAGTATAGTGAATTTATGTTATGTTGCTCATCATCTGAGCACCTGGCTTGTGCTGTTGGATGTCAGGGCCTAATCCTTTTCTAAACAATGGCCATGTTTCACCACATTGGCTCTGGTAACGTTTCTCTTCTGTAATGTGGAGAGGATGGACTTGGATAATGTGTAGGATGACGCAGGGCTCTGGTCTGAAGACGGGGGATCGGCGGAAGGGTAATTACAGGCTACTGTGCGGCTCTCTGGATTTTCCCTGGATCACAGCTAGGCCTCTAAGCTCACTCTCCAATGCTACTCTCTGAGAACGAGATGAAACGGCCAGGACATATGGACATGGCAACACAATGATTTATTTTTATGATATTTGATGAGCGGTTTTTAATTTAGATTGTCACTTCTGGCGAGCAGCGGGGCAGATGGTGCAGACTTGAGTGCCCATCAGAGCCTAAATACCTCCAGGCAGCTGTTGGTCATAAACTTTTTTTTTTTTTCTCTCTCATGCATTTCTTCTCTTTTGCATGGCTTAGGTCAAGAGGAGTCAAACTTGTTACAACACCTGTTTGTCCGCATGCAAATCTGTTGTTTTGTCATTTC
>OOFE01012760.1:11768-30726 GCA_900323365.1 Monocentris japonica | reverse complement strand
CCTTCTGCACTGTGCCTTTGTCTGGGGGGGCAGAGAGCGGACACGATAGGACAGTCATTCAACAACCACATGAGATACACATACACACACACCTAAGAAGGCGCAGAGATGTGTGTGGTCAGTGAAATTACAACACAACTTGGAAACCGCCCGCGAAAAAAATAAACACAGTCTGTTTTCCCTCGCCCATGTTTGTCTTTGAATTAGGCATGATAGCCTTGACCAGCATCCATGGCGAATTCAACTGTGGTGGGACAGGGAGTAGGGGAGGACAAGGGCTCACGGAGAGGGCAGAAAGTAACACTACCATCATCAGTAACACCATTTATCCCGGGAGTTTGAGCAGAGGGGAGAGGAGAAGGCGTTGCGGCGTGCAACAGCTCCTGGAAATGCCTGATAAGAGTCTCCTTGTCTCCGGCCCGGCCACGTTAGACGCTTACTGGCTTCCCTTCAAGAATCCAGGCAGGAGAAACAGAACGGGGAGGCTGCCTGATAAACACAAGCAGCTGTGAGAGATTCCCTAGGCAGCTCGCTGAATGCAAACATATGCGCATGTGGACACGCACGAGCACACACACACACACACACACACACACACACACACACACACACACACACACACACACACACACACAAAAAGATGGATTGGCTCTTATTCTGTTTAACCCCAAAATTTTCAACATAAAAATTACAGGTTCATATTGTACACCAGTGATTCCTCCAGAACTGTATTCTTCTGAAACAGTATTTAGACCTGGAGACACTAAAGACCTGGAGACACTAAAACTCTCCATTGAAACCCATGCTAACGAGTTCTTTGAGGGGGGTTGGCATCTCATGCAGGGTGCAGAAAACTGCCTTACATCTAGTTTCATGTTCAGTCTTATTTTTCTTAAAATAAGTGAAAAATTCTGCCAATAAGATGAGATAATTCCATTTGTTTCCAGTACAGTTTCACTTGTTTCAGATTCAACATCTTAAAATATCTTGACAACATAAAGCAAATCACTAGAATCAAGATAAAAAAAACAAGGTTTTGCAGGTTTTTTTTGCAGTAGAACCAAAAGAAATGACCCCATGACCCTCACCCCATTGGCAGATTTAAATAAATAAAACCTTAACACAAGTTTAAATGACTTCCTCTCTCAAAGGGCCTTTTCCTATCAGTGACATATAGCTGTCAAGTCTCTGTTTTGGACGTTGCGTTTACACCCGCTGTGTAAAACCCTCTGTTATCTGTTTATCCGCTGACCTGCTGCGGCCACAGGACTCCCCCCTGTCATCATCTGCTTATGAAACGCCGGAATAATGACTCATAAGAGAGGAGGATTGTGTTAACATGGCTTATTAAAGTGGAGTACCACTGCTTCAGGGTGTCATTGTTTCTAACTGGCCCGCCTGATTCAACAAACAAGAAAATACAAAGTAAAAGAAAGAGTTGGGGTCATTGTGGTGGCGCCATCGCCTTAACAAAGAAGGAATGCTGCCATGTTTTGCATCGCTGAGGCCAAGAAGCAGGTAACAGGAGAACAAGACTGTGGTCAATATGGTTAGATTTACTTACACTGCAAAAAATATTCATCTTAAAGGAATACAGTAAAGTTTCGAGGTGACACGAGGATTGTCAGGTAGAAAAAAGACAACCTCCGGATTACTGAAAGGTCTGTTTTATTACAAGTCATAAATAAGATAATAACTTCATTGTGTCACATGAAAATTCAAATGGGCACATAGATCATACAAGAAAATGTAATCACAAAAGTTAAAAAAAATCTAGTAGTAGTAGTAGTAGTAGTATTATAGTACTAGTAGTTATAAGTTTTACTAGTTTTACTACTAATTTTAAGACCAAATTACTAAGATGGATATTTTCTGCAGTGCAAAAATCAATTTTGCTTTTATATTATCGAGTCAGAGTGCTTACCATGACTTTAACATAATACAGTATGTCTGTCTCGGCAGACTGCAGTATGGTAAGAAATCACGACTTGCAGCAATGTAACCAGTTAGCTGTGCCCTGCTAGAAACCGCATGACATGTGTGAATCTGTACCTGTGCCCAGGAAGAGGACGTGGTAGTTGCCGTCTGCGGCCATGACCTGGTCCACAGCCACAGTGGTGTATTTGTAGTCGGCGTTGGTACGGACCACCAGGGGTCTCCTGCCCACCGGGTAGATGGGGTTGAACATGACCGGATGGTTCCTCACGAACGTCACCACGTCATCTGGGAACTCCTTGGTCGTCTGAATGTCGGGGGTGAAGGCTCCGCCGGGACACTGGAGATGGAGGGGGGAGTGCGTGAAAAAGACACTCATTCACATATCATATTCCACTTCTGACTAGTGGAACTACAGGCTTTACCCTTGACCCACTTCAATTAGATTACATTGATTCAACAAATAGGTAAGATGGCACAACAATGACACATATCTTGCCTCATGGAACTGAGGGTCTAACAGACAAAATACATGCATCAGATACAATTTAAGGCAAGAGAATAAAAATGGGTCTTGTGTGTTAGTGGATTGACCCAGTGCTCAGTGAGAATAATGTAGGGCCACAATAATTTGGAGATATACACAGATGCCTGAACATGCAATACTTTGTGTGTAATTAAAAGAACTTTTGCTGTTTGACCTTTGACCTTTATATTCAATGCCAGTACATGAACGACCCAAAACTGAACTCACAGTTCCAGGCCGCGGGTAAGGGATGCGGCCCTGGAATGCCACCCACTGGAAGTTGGGTCCCTCTCTGTGAGCGAAGGGCCCGTTGAAGACGGTGAGGATGTCGGCCATGTTGTACACGCATACCGCCGATCCTTTAAACACGGAGCTGAGGAAATGAAACGCATACTTTCCATGAAACACAACAGAGGGGAACCAACATCTACCACCTAGAGACCCGCACAGTTCAAACATTATACTGCAGGTCTTCCTAAACCCTAATGTTTCTAAGGATGTCTAAGCCATACAATCTGGGTGGAACCATCGTCCCACTCCAGCGGGGACACCTCGCCTAGTTCTCCCCCTGAAGGATCTGATGTGGTTTGGCCCAGTCATTTAAAACCATACCACGGTAACATATGAAAGAGGCTTTGTTGAAGGGGAACTGAGACGTATCGCGAGGGAGAAACAGAGCGGAGATAGGAATAACAAAGTGCATGGAGACCTCAAGGACCTCGCTGTTTGATTTGGCTTGGATTGGTGAGCCAGGCTGCACTACTGTAGCCTGCATATGATCCTGGGCTAACAAGTGGATCAGGAACCTGTGGCTGTGTCACCCCGGGTTAGCCAGATGAAACCAATTACAGATGAGAACAGATGGATCAAGTGACCATTCCTTTCAAACCTCCAAACTTGCCATGCAAACCTACTGGCTTTGACTCTCTGTTGAGCGCGTGCAATTTAATATGGTCGTCTTGAATTACCACATCTGGATGATGTATCCCAGCCCATACAATATCAGAAGTAGTCCAAATATTGGAAGGGTGTAACGTGTTTTAAATTCGTACGTGGTAAGCTTTTCTTGCCTTGATTTGTTATTTCACAAAGAACATAATATGAAAATGATGGTGAAGCTGAAAGTCCTGAGATGGGTGCACACTTAGAGGTAGGTTAGGGAATAGTTAGTGAATAGTTATAGTAAGTTTGTTGAATTTTGTAATTACTCTTCATTTCTTTTTGCGTTATATTGACCCAAGCCTCAAAACTACAGCATATATGAAGCTCAACGCTTCATATATGCTGCTGCTCTTCATCCTTAGGCGGTAATGAGGAGATTTGGAAAATGTTTCTCTTTTAAAGAAGTGCATTTTCAGTGAGCAGTTTGTGTCTAGATTCCTCCATTGTAAATTAAACAACATAGAATCAGTTTTGACGGGAGAAACTGATTGGAAAAACAGCATCTGTATTTTGGCAGGAGAATGATGAATGATTCCTTCCTTATTCCTTGAAGAACGGGACTCCAATGCCATCGATGTTGGAATATTCTGTAATGAATCCTGTCTGCACCCAAAGATCCTGCTGTGATGCATCACACGGTATTGGTGGAATATATCCAACAATGCACATTCCATATCGATGTGTACTCTGAATTTAGCTCTTGTACTTTGGTCAGCAAAATGGCACTGGTGCACTTTCATTGCTTGTTCAGGAGGAAAGAACATCAAGGGGAAGGCCATATGGTGAAGACACTGTAATTGATAGTTCGTCGCCTGAATAAGATGTTAGGCACCGAGACACATGACACCTCTATCCTGCAGTCTCTTTGACAAGCTTGCCACCCCTGCTGATATGCAGTTGGTGATTAGCAAAACCCACGAGGGCTGCAGGAATGTTACGGTTGGCTTCATCGCCGCCGGCCTTACCTTGTGGACGTGAAGACTCCAAACACCAACAGGCCCTTGGGCTGATCGGCTTCCAGCAAAAACACACTCTCTGGAAGGGAAAACACACATGTGCACACATGGACACACACACACACACACAGACAGACGCTTGCTTCAACAAATCCATTATACACCTTATCACCTCATCCCTGGAGCAAAGACAACCCAAAAAGTAAAGGATGTATGAATTAATAAATGGTGACATTGACAGATTTACTGAAAGGAAAGCAAAGTGCTGTGAGCTGACATTTTTAGTTTTCAGGGAAGACTCAGCTCATAAACCAATACAAACTGGACAAAGACACAGAAAGTGTTATGAACGATTTATGGCCTAACCCAGACAAAACAAAGAAAGTGCTACGGATTGTTTGTGGATGAAGTAATCGCTGTTGCCTCCAAAAAGCTTTCAGGTATTACAACGGTTTCCAGGTGACCATCCATGTATTTTTGAACTAGTTACATGGGCCCTGAATATTGCACGGGTCAAGCAACAAATAAAGGATGATGTGCACTTGCAATACAAGGAAAACCACCACGTGACAGCAGAGTGGTGTCTTTCTTGGATCCATATGTAAAGAGCGTCTCCCTCCTTTCACTCACCCAGTTCGTCAAAGTGAGTCTCGGTGCCGTCCTCCTCCAGGACTGAACACACCATCCTGGCCTTCAGGAAGGTGGTCCACTTGTTCACCAGACTGCGCTGTCCTCCGATGTCATTCTGCACACAAAGGAAAAAACAAAAACGCTTGCACATATGAACCCAAAACGACAATACATGCAGCATTCATTCATTTGCGCACAGGCAGAGGCATTACCGGACACACTCTGGCCACCATGGTGTGGATATTTTTAGTGTTGCCACTGTTATCCGTTAGCCTCTCACGGAAGAAAAAATACAATTTGGCATCGTTGGGGTCCGTCCCATCTGGTATCAACTGGGCGTCAATGAAGATTGGCTCTGCATGGAAGTGGACACACCGTCACTCAGATAACCTTTCACAATTTTCATGAAAAAATACACCAAAATAAACTCATATATTTATGTCATTTGTTTGCACACCGCTAAGCCACTTGGAGTTGTGCTGGTCAGTCCGCACTGCGTTTCTCTTGGTCAGGCTCCTGAATATGGCAGCATCTGTCCCCATGAAGTCGATGTACATGCCTGAGAACAGCTCCTGGTCTGGATGGACACACACACACACACACACCAAACTTAATATGCTCCCACAATTTTATAGGCCCTGACAAAAAGCAATCTATTCCCCTTAAGAACCAATGATACGCTGTACAGTCTCATAGACATTCAACAGAATATCAGTTAAAATGAATATTCCTGGGACAGTTTTATCAAGGTAAATGGCGAGCATAAATTGGAACTTCATTAACGGTGGATTTACAGGCTCTCAGTGTGCTTCTAACAATCGACTCTCCACAGCAGGGCTACGAGCTATATCATTCCTTTACTCTCACTTCATCCTTCGAGGGGGTGGGGGTATGGATGTGGCCTGCGTCCAAGCCGGCCTGCTCTAAGGAGAGAGTGTCGACAGCACCCAGACAGCCGCAGAAGGTCTAGTACTGGAGGATGAGGCGATACCGTGCAGATAGAGCCTTTTTCATCGAGCTCAGACACTGGCTTGGATTGTCCTCTGTCTTGGAGTGCTGCATCACAGCTCCTACAGCATTGCTGTTGACCTTGCCTCTATTTGGCACGCAGCAGGCACAGCACCCCCTTGCCTTCCCTCCCCATTTTGTCTCTTCCACCACCCCAGGCTTCTGGATCCCCCCACGCCTTGTAACTGGACATCCTAAGCTTGCTGATTGGCTGGCCGGCGAGGCTGCTGCTGACACGGCAATGCTCAGGTGTCAGAAAGCAGAGCTGTTCATGCAACGGGTCACCTTAAGCCATGTCAACAGCAACCCGACACTCCCCAACCAATCAGAGTTCAAAGGACAACGGAGGGTGTGCAGCTCCCACCTGCGAGGTCACTGATAAGGAGACAGTGGTGGAGGGCGAGCCACACGCCAGGTCTTTTTTGTGTGTTTGAGCATGTGTTTGTGTGTATGTATTCAGGTGTCGGGGTTGAGAGGAGACAGAAAAACAAACTGAGGGAAACAGGAGGCACGTACTGAGCATGACGGAGACAGTATTCACTTGGGGATTGAAGGAGCAGCGTCCTTTGCCAGATTCAGTCCTCGAATCAATGTGGAAGACTTGCTCCTGCCAGGGAGGAGAGAGGAAGTGAAACATAGACAATAAACATGACAGTATGAGCATACCAAATGTTCCACAAGGTAGCCCTCCTCAAGTTTCCTCTCCTCTTGGTTTCAACGAAGCACAGAGACAGTCCAGGGCTGTCTACCTTAACTGGCCTGTGTGGGACATGAAAAAGAACATTCCATCTGGGAGGGGAAGAGGAATTTTCCCGCTAATGTGCTGGAGAGACATTTCTCCATCTTAGGTTGTGTAGCTGCCAAATCCAAAACCCCTCCTTGTGGAGGAGCAGACCATCCGGACGGCTCTTACAGTGACCTGGAAAGCCTCCTGTCCCATCCCATTCAGCACTGACCAGTGGTGCTGCAGCTTCCTTGAATGGGGATGCGGTTGATGTCAGTTGAGGAACTTTTTTCCAGGAAAATGTGTCTACTCTGTTGCGAGGTTCTGGAGGTGGACTGCTAGGCCCTGACACTAAACCCTCCACTGCAAAAAATACCCATCTTCACAAGTCATTTAATCTTAAAATCGTAACTAATGAAAAAAACCTTCCAGTGGGGTGAGATACCTCGACTTGTTGTCAATGCAAATGTTTCCAGGATTTTCTTCAACCAAGTGTCTTTTTCTTGATACCAGTGGAGTGGCTGGCCTTATTCTGCCTTATTCTGCCTTGTTTCGACATGTTCTAGAAAAGGGAAACTGCATTGAAAATGATCTCACCCCATTGGCAGAATTTTTCACTTGCTTTAAGTAAAATAAAATTTTAAGACTGAATATGAGACTAAATGACTTGTTAAGACGGACATTTGTTCCAGTGTACCATTCATCATGAGTCTGGGCAGTGGTGACATAATTATAACACACACAAAACCACAAAAGCACTCACACACACATACACACATAAGTGACCTGGCCCGTCTGGTACAGCCATCCCAGTGACTTCCACAAGCCAAAGGTCTACATTGTGAGCTTGCTGTCAACTTCTTCACTAGAGCAGCTTGTTATACTTCACAGATCCCCTGTCTGGGACACTGACATGTTTGAGCTCATAGGTTGAAAACAGAGCAGTCTTCCTTTCAAACAAAAACCCCAAATGACAAAAGGCACCGCAGTGCGGAAAGAGCCTGGTCAGGGGCTCTATGCTTTTGCAGCAGTCTTCAGGCTGTGGCTAATTGTTGTTCACTCAGTGAGCACTTTTCTCCTGGAGGGCTTCCCCGCTCTCACTCCCAGAGCTGTGTGGCCGGAGATGAGAGCAGAGTGCCCGGAAAACAGCCCTTCATGCATCCCTCACTCTATCATTCCCTTGCCGCCCTCTTATCCTCAGCATCGCTTCTCATCTGGAATCTGAGAGGCTGACGAGGGACGTCATGGCGACTTTTCTCTTTAAGTTATGGCTTTTGAGGCTTCCTTTTACCACGTAGTTTTGTTAGGTGGTAATACATAGCAGTAATATTATTTCCTTTCCCTGCAACAAGCATTGGGCCCCCTGAATCCCAACCGTCACTCTTTTCAATCCATCCTTTCTACACCTTCAAGCTGGGGCTGAGCAAAGTATACATGTCTAGAGCTTATTAGAGCTCGTTGAGCTTGGAAGCAGTGGTAATATTGATAGCAACAAACACTAGCAGCAGTTTATTTTTTGATGAAAAAAGTTTTTTTATTTTCTTCTTTTTTGTTTGTCTGCATCACTTTGGTAGCTTTGCTTCATGTTTTTACAAAATGTGTGTTCTCAGGAAAGTCGACCAACAGGCCAATCTCGGTGTACTCCTTAAAGAAGTTGGCTATTTAGTGCAGTGAAGTCATCGTGCAAACATTTAGGCTGAGTGTACCCACCTCTGGTCTCCGGCCTCTGTTGATGTAGACACAAACAGGACTGTAAGCTCCACTGCCACACATGAACAGATGGGTCCTGTTGAACGGCTGTACCACTCGGATGAAGTTCCCACAGCCATGCTGGAAAAAACACAGACAAACGGAGGAAGACGAGATGCGGGTGAGACGTCACGATTGAAATATTAAACCCAAAATGCTGCTCCTACAAAGCTGAAACTCACTATCTTTCTAGCTTATCCTTTAATTTAGACTATTTCGACTTTTGCTGATAGAAAAGTAATATCTTTTTGGGTACAGTCACCTGCACCCTTTGAAATGGTGAGTAATGAATAACATGGCATGATTAAGATGTTTTCTTTCAATAGTTTTTCATTTCAGCAATGACTCATCAGTCACCCTGATACAGGCACAGCAGTGGATGAGGTCTGTTTCCTGAGGCTCTGGGATAGAGCCAAGGTGTACGCCAAATCCAGAACTTGTTTATCGCTCTTAAAGTATCCCATTTCCCATGGGTGTAGCAATTCAAACTTATCTCACTTGTTACGAAACGGTTATACAATCACATGCTGCACAATCAAACAAGCCCAGTTCTCTCTGCCCTGGTATTGAGGGCAGTGGAAAAACAGAGTCAGTGCTGTGCATGATATTTCTAGGTAAGGCCGATTACTGAGCTCTCTCCAGCTCCGCTTCCACTTTCCGAACTCAGGGAGCAGCAGGAGTGCTGGGCTTTGTGGGTAATTAAGCCTGCAGAGAGGAGCCTGCCGAGAGGAGTAGAGGAGAGGGGTAGAAGGGATAGAGGAAGAGAAAGCTGGAGAGGAGAAGAACAAGTATCCAGGGAACCGTCAGGAACTTGGCCTCTGCTGCAGGAACGGCAGCTGCTGCAGCTCACAGTCCATGCACAGCTCCACTGAGAACCATCGCCGAAAAACAACTGCATATCCACCATCACACACCCATCTCTGTTATTTTCACCCGCTTTATCTCTCTCTTTCTCTCTCTTGCTTTCTCCTCTTTTTTTATCCCCATCCATCTGCACCACACTCTCCTTCAACCCTCACACACATGCCCGTATCTAATGTCAGAGCCATACATGTGAAGCCGTATTCTGTTTTGTTTTCCACTTGTGTTTCCTGTCCACGCACACACACAGCCTTTGTGACTAAATGAACAGCATCGAGCCTCATGGCCGCCGAGTTCAAGTGGAGACCACACTGAGTTTAAAGTGGAGGCTTTTGAGTGAGGAGCAAACAGACTTAATCAGTCTGGTTCTGCGTGAAGAAGGGTTAGCCTATAGTTCTCCTTAAATGCCACCCTCCAGCGCAAACAATATGTGGCCGCTCTCTGGTGACCACAGATTCTATCGGTGGAGAGCAACTTAATATACACAGATCGGGAGACTCTGATTCAAGACTGGCAAATAAAGAAACCATGCAAGGAAGGAGAATTATGGGAGAGAGAAAACGGAATATGCTGAGGCAGAGAGAGAGAGAGAGAAAGGTAGCAAAGCAGAGTAGGAAAATGTGACTGAGAAAAGGCAGGAAGAGATTGTATAGTGAAAATTTAAGAAGAAAGTGTAAGAGAAAGCGAGCTGGCAGGGTTGCAAATAGGAACGGGATGACATAAAGGGCGAAGAAGAGAGAAGGGGCCATTGAACGCCTCACCCAAATATTTGTGGGTGCTTTTCCACAGCAGCCGGGCTGTGACTCAAAGCAGCACAAATCATCCAGTGACTGGAAACAGCTTCTTCCCCACTCCTACAATACCATGTTGTATAAATCCCTGGCTCTGTACCTTGGCTGCAGTCAAGAGGCTGGAGAAATGTTGGCCTATGTCAGAACAAATGGGCAGCGTTGGTGGCAGCGTAATGCTCGTTTGCAGTAACATGTATTGTAACTTTACGCCTTAGACTTAATTCATGTAAACAGTTACTTGCGGTAGTACTTTAAAAATGATTTCAGACGTAATATTCCCCAACAACACGACTGGGCATCTCTCTATTCTATTCTATTCTATTCTATTCTATTCTATTCTATTCTGATGGACAGAAAACAGAAGCGCCTTTTCTTCAATGACGTTGCGACTTGCAACAAGTACCACTCAGTTCGAAGTCAAAATCAGGCCAGGTTATGAAATCCTCAGACAGGCACGGCAATGAGCTGTGTCCCATTTGTTTCTTGCATTTGCTTTGATTCTGGTTTATTTTTCTATAGCAGTCTGTGGCCCTCCTCCCACGCCTCGCTCTCATCTCGACAAACAGGGCCGATGCCAGGAGGACTCAGTCAAGCCAGGCCAGACTGCGACCCTCTAGACATCTGCTGCCTGCTGGGATACTGACACAAACGCACAGATGGGAGGGGGGGAAATCCCAGGAGGCAACAAGCATTGTGTTCTGTCCTGAATCCACCTCTAGGAATCTGGGAACTGCTGAAACAACCTCAAGTCATCGTGGCAAATAAATCACTTGGGTTAAGCCGATATATCAGGTGTTTAATTAAAAGTAGAATATTGGCCAGCCAGTTATCTATGGGAAGATGAATTCATTCTACTGTGATATTGTAATGGAATTCCACATCAGTCAAAAGCACCAAGGGATCCAGTTCAGGGCTCTGGGAGGCGATGAGTGTCCTTACCGTAGGGTCCTTGCCAGCCATTTGGCATTCCTCTATCTTGCTGGTAGAGGCAGGCCAAAACACCTGGTGGGACAAACAGTACAGCAGCTTAATAAGCCACCAGTGGACAACGTGGGAACGCCAGCACAACAGTGAAAGAAGTATATAGTTAATAAAACAAATTATGAAAATGGGTTATGTAAAAGTTTCGATCCTCTTTTCAATGTTGAACAATCAGTGATTACAGTCACAGTTGGTGGAAAATACGATGTTTTCGAACCTGGAAGAGGTGCTTAGAGGTCTATATATATATATATATATATATCAGGCAATTTACTTGGCAAAATGGATGTGGTGCAGCACTCCCTGGGGGAACCTAAACGCTTTCCCATCTGTTTATCCTCTACATGCCTGTCAATTACTCTGACAACAACTCCTTCACTGCATGCAGAATCGGAGTTATCAGAGAGCCTGTGAATCCATCTCAGGGGGCTGAACCGTTTTAAAGGCTCTTTTGGGTAACCGCAAAACGGCTC
The DNA here is from genome assembly GCA_900323365.1 of Monocentris japonica. Classification (NCBI taxonomy): domain Eukaryota; kingdom Metazoa; phylum Chordata; class Actinopteri; order Trachichthyiformes; family Monocentridae; genus Monocentris; species Monocentris japonica. Next base: position 19,150 of record OOFE01012760.1, on the reverse strand, counting down.
TGATCATGGCAAATGTATTGCACAGATGATAATAAGACCATTACAGGGCTCTATGATGCCTGCCACGCTTTCAGCCATTAAATACACTGAGAAATTGAATAGTCAAGGCCATTTTTTGTAGCGAGAGAAGAGACACCAGATGCCGGTACTGCATCAGAGCACTTTGCATCGCATTGACCTCAAATGTATTTTTCTGTATGTTAATCAGAAAAAAAGCTTACTCATAGACCATAATAAGGTGGGCGTGCTGACCTTGAGTGTGCCGTGGGTGATGTTGTTGATGTCCATGGAGAGGACATGGTCCTTGCAGCCCACATACATCCTGTCCTGGTCCTCGTCCATCTGCAGGACCCTGTAGTCCATGGCCTTGTCTGACAGGCTGTAGTGTTCAAAGGACTGGGACGCCTGCAGATCTGAGAGACACGCAGAGAAAAAGGCTAAGAAAAACACTCCATAGCCACTTGGGCTGTACATAACGAGTTTGAGTCGCGATTTGCAGGTTTCAAGTTGAACATCAGGGATTGAAAGTCTGAATGCAAAGTCAATGAACATAAATGGCTATTAATACAGATCTTGCAACAATTCATTACTGCATAGGATGTTACTGGGAGTTTCACTTAACTCTCCCCGAGCGGATTCAGGGATTACATTGAAAGAGAGATATACTGTATAAAAAAGCTTTCCCCCAGAGTCTCCCCAACTCATTAAAAGCACATATTGTTCTCACACACGCAGTAAACATCCTCAGACAGTTATTTTGGGTCGGTTCGTTCCAGAGATAGAGGCCTCTCAACCATACCATCAAAGCCCTTCACTGTCGAAGCCAAACTCATGCATATTTATCACTAATTCAATCTGTCCTGAGAGCCGGGTTGGAGGGAAGTGTAGATCTACACTCTCCATCTCCTCCCCTGCTTTGACCCTGTCTGAGCTCTCTTTGTTTTTCCCCTTCTAATCAACAAACAGGTTGCTTTCCATCGGTGCCTCGGGCTGAAGTCACATTTTCCTCACATTTCTCCAAACATACGTTTTTGAGACCGGGGCCTTTTATCTTGAAGGAAAGTAGCTTTTCTGTGCCACCCCCTCTCTCTGATCACAGACATTTTGTTGAGTGCGTTTGCCATGCAAAGGCTGGAGTGTTTAACTTTAAACAAAGACGAGTTAACCACTACAGTCATGGGCGAGTCGAGCGTTTCCGACAATTCTTCGCTCTCCACATTCCCCATGTTGAGGTAAATCGCCTTATATGGTTAAAGGGTTCAAAGACTTTTCTGAGAGTACGGGGTATATCTGAACATTGTATCTTTGAAGGCGAGAGCATCTTCTGGAGCCTAATGAAGAACACGCACACAAAAAAAAAGCTTTGTTTTCACCTGACTCAGCAGAAATGAAATTGGAAAGTGCTCCTGTCAAGCTGGAGGAGCAAGTTTGCTTCTCTTAATAAAGAGAAACTTCTGGATGAGAGATCGCATCAGTCTCGGGCTTCAAAGCCAAGGAGATAGCATCATATAGGGTTCTGTGCTGGGGCTGTATTATCCCAGCTCTAGCTCTGCCAGAGTACTGGGCGGTGAGGCTTGCCACCAAGAGTGAATGACTCACTAACAGCTAATTAAAAACACACTGGGCTCAAACCGCTCAAAACGCACTTCTTACATCCTCACTAAACAAGCAGTTGGGGAAGATTCAACAACACTTTCTGGACCACTTTATACCTCGTTTTTACACGTAAAGCCTTAATTTAACAACCCTGCGGCTCTTGCTTCTGTTTTCCCCAGAGCGCATGGAGCCAGAATGCACTCATTAACAATGGTTTACAGTGGATGGTCTGACTTTGTAAATTGCAGATTGGAGTTTTGGTTATTCAAATATTTCTCGGAGGCAGAGCTGCTCTGGAGGCAGAAATGATCTTAACATTAGCCTGAAGCTCAGTGAAAAAGGCAAGAGGTAAGAGAGGAGCTCGCTGATATTTTGAAGCCTAGCACTAGCCGTACAAAGTTATTTAGGTTGACCTTCCAAGTTCAAACTAACCATACTAGCCTATAGCTATCTATGTAAGCTAGCTAGCTAGCCTGCTGACCTTCCATGGTCATGAATTAATGAAACAAACAAGTCATTGCCATTTAGATTTTCATTTAGATTTTGACCACAGTTCCTTCTTTGCCATTCAAGTTTGCCAATTCGATAATTTGCTCTCTGAAAAACTGTGGTTCTTTGGCTCCGCCCACTGGAGTTTAGCTCAGCCAATATGACTATTTCTGCCTCCACAGCAGCTCTGCCTCCAAAAAGTAATTGCAAAACTGAAACTCCAATCTGGTTGCAAATTCCCCTGCTTTTAATCCACTGCCACATCACGATGCACTTCTGTCTTTTCTCTCCTTTTTGACAGCGTCCCTCCAGAACATTCCATGAGGGGAACAAATTGTTCAGAGGGGTGTGGTGCGGGGTGAAATAACTGTTTATATTATGGTGAACTTTGTATTGTTTTCTCAGTTGGGGAAAAAAGAGACTTTTATGTTCCCTCGTGACAGTGGAAGGCCTCTAACCCCGGTGCTGAGACGGGACACAGCAGGGGTGTGTCACATGGACCCCTCTAACAACCCCGTTTGTTCACTGTCTACCCTCTGGAGCCTGCGCATACCATCGGATCCAGTATCTTCTCCGATCCCACACAAACATGAGTCATGCCTGCACTGCAACGGCACTGCAGACCGACATCAAAAGTTGACATTACCAGATGGCGCACCTGCTCTGTCAAAGAGCTCAAGAATTGTCAAGGTTTTTCACAGTCATACAATACATCCATTGGGAAATACAACTGTATACAAAACAAATTCCAACTCATGACCTACCCATGAGGTCTTATTACACTGGGATATGGCTGCAACAAGTGTTTTGTGAGTGAATGTGTGTGTGTGTGTGTGTGTGTGTGTGTGTGTGTGTGTGTGTGTGTGTGTGTGTCCTCCAATATATTACCAAATCATCTGTTTTTTAACAACACACCCTAACAGCTCCATCTTATAACGTGCCACACAGTAATACTTGCTCCTGTTACACATAAATCCTTGGAGTGAAAATCAATTCTTTGCTTTTGTAACAATAAGCGAGGGAGACAATTTGTTGAAACACAAAAGAGAAACTGGAGCTTTAGTATTAGAAAAAAAAAAGATCTCCATGATGAATAAATCCACTGACTCATAATATACTCCGACTGCATGTGATTCGTTAGTCATGAGTTTATATGCGTTCCTCCTAGTTGAGATCACAAAACTCCCGAGAGGGAAGAGTGTCAAAAGGGTTTGTGGACATCATTAATCAAACATTCTCAAGCAGATTGTTGTGGACGGTGTGGTTTGGGGTGCAAATTAAGCATGGTGATGATGCTGAGGGGTAGATTAACTAGCCCTGACCGGCTCTGGGTAATGGGTAAGAAACAAGGCCTGCGCTTTTTGGGATGACATTCCTTGGAAAGATACAAATGTGAGGGCCGCACCCTTGACAGTAAGACAAGGAAAGTGGGTGGGTTGGCATGTCAAATACGCTGAGCTAATGTCAGTGGTGAAATGTGTTGTTTTGCCACTGCTGGGAGGACAAAAAAATGTCTGCTGTCCTCATTGCAGCCATGGGAGAGAGAGAGAGAGAGAGAGAGAGAGAGGGACAGAAACAGGATGCAAGGGTTGAGCATTGGTGGTGGGAGGATTTTCTATTATGTATGTGGGCAGGTGGGCCTTACAGCTCCCTGTAGACCTCACAGCATCACCCAACGTCTTTCCTTTGACTTTGGGCTTTGACCCATGGAGCCCCCAGTGGTTAGGTGGTGGACCACGGTGTTACAACCCATAATGATCCATGCAGTGGACAGTGGGGTCAGCGGATACGCCAAGGTGGCAACTGGAGAGCTAAGACTCTCTCTCCCTTTGAAGTGATGTATTTGTTTGAACTGGTCAAGCGGAAGCAGCACAAAAGCCTTTTGTCGGGTGAAGAGACCGCATGGGTCATTCAATATTAAACAGTGGGTTGCGGTCTTTGCTACACTGCCGCAGAGCAGGTGGCAGTGGTATCTAATCTTAAATCAGAAAACATGCCTCACATGTGGTAAGAGTAGCTGCAATGCAATTTCATAAAAGAGAGCGAGACGATTTATGTCAGATTTGCAGCAGAGGTCAATGATAGAAATGGTGTGTCAATCGATCCATGGCTGACAGCCTTTTCCCCATTCCAAAATAAAGGGCCAAGACAGCAGGCTGTATTATGTACTTTTTGTTTGTGCTGTTAATACAGCGCTACAGAGAGAGTATCTTAAGTACAAGCTACAAGCTCTAATCATTATCCTGTGTTCTGTAAACTGTAAGAGAATTGATCGTTCAAGGACACCAGCCCTGGTGTAATAACCCAGAGATGCAAGAAGTCCCACAGAGTAAAAAAAGATCACTCCCTTTTATGTGATTGTGGTGAACAGCCAAGTGGAAATAGAAAGAAATGTGGGCATTGGGAAGGGACTTATCCTTGTGCCCCTGTTGGTTTGGCAGCAATTAAAGTTGAGAGGAGATTGCAGTGTTCACTTTACTGTTTCTGGGATGAGAGAGGGGAATTGCCTTTTGCTGTTGTGATTATATAGCCAGGAGGGGAAAGGCAACACCACAAGGAAGCTTCCCTCAGGTTTCTAGCCCGTAACACTTTGTGACAGACTAGGCCTCCAAAATTGTTTGTCTGATCAAGTAACCGAGTTTCAGCAGTAAACAACGCTGCCATGGTTTCGGTTGGGTTTCGTAATGCAGGATCATAAAAATAAGAAATTCTCAGTGGCTGGAAAACATGCTGGGATCTTTTTGAGAGGGGCGACTGTACATTCAAATCACCCTGAACTGAGTTCAGGGACTGGTGCCAACTGTCTGAGATGGGTGGCCCGGGGATTCAAATTGACAGATCTCCGATGGGACACAGCAAGATGTGGCAGAACCAGAAATTACACTGTATGGCATCATGATTTATTTTGAAGGGAAATGTGACAAAAGAGAAGTGGTTAAGACCGTATTTTGTCTTTTCGATCAACAACCAGCGTCTGAACACAAGCCAGCAGGTCTCTGCACCCCGTTAACACTTCAGGGATGGGCGGCGGGCCAATTACAAACCAGTCTTTGTGTCTCCCATGCAAATCAGCCCTGTCGATTGGCTCGCTACCTGAAAGGGCAGCATGGCTAAATTAACTCCATGCTAATGACGCTCCCTCTCCATTCACAGCCAGGAGGACCTGCTCTATGGTTGTCAGGGGCAGCCGGTGGGAGGACCCCAATCGCTCGCCTCGATAAATATTGAAGCAGGAGCTTAGACCGCCCCCCTGCAATTCATCTCTCCTCACAAGATGGAGTGGGTTTCATCCCAGAGTCCTGACTTCAACCCCTCTGCCAGATACCACTGCTCTTTGTCCAGACAATGTCAAGAGCTCCTCGGTTGAGTTCTGGATGGCTGCACTTACCTAATTCAGTGTTGGTCCACTCACACATACTGCGCCAGTAAAAGACTTTATCCTGGCAACTGACAAAGTCCCCCTAGAGATAGAAAATGGGGGAAAACGGGGACGTCTGTCCATTCACCTCAGGGACATAGCCCAGCGGTATACAATAATGATGGATGGTATATTTCCAGATATGGCAGAGGGGAAGTTGAGGTGTTGTGCCAGTGCGAGGAGCTTCTCTTTTCGTCCCGTCCAGAGACCACCCAGGACTTTCTGTGCCGGCTGACAGAGTCGTCCGATTGTCTATCCAACAGACATACTCCGCATTCCCAGGCGGGCTGCACTGAGCGCTCACTCACCACACAAACATCAACAGCACATGCTTCTGCACAAACATACTGTACTGCAAATGTTTGTCACGGACAGAAGTCGCTGCCTGGCTTGGAGTGGAAAGACTCTATATCTACTGCATCGCATTAATTTTCCTGCAACGGTCTGTCGCCCATTATCTATATCCAGTAATGGGAATCATATGGCCGTGTGGGATGCCTAAGCTCTTATGTATGCCTTCTCTCACATTGACCTCCCAAAGCAGACACTATATCTAAATACGACATGTGAGCATAGAGTATACTTTCTCCCCGAGCTGTGTGTGTGCATGTGTGTGTGTGTGTGTGTGACTGAGACAGGGTGATGTTATCCAGCACCAACGTCAACTGCAGGCTTCATTGCTTCGCTGACTTGTTAAGGTGTTGGCTACTATTCCCTGCAGGGAGCTGAAACCCGAGATGCTAACCTGTCCATCAAGCTAGCCCGCCAGCAGCTAGTTTGCGTTCCCAGTGCCCTAATTAGCATCTGGCCTCCCCTTCACCTGTCACAGGCAGTCAGTACCCCCTTACCCACCCACTACCTCAGCTTCTTGGGCAACCGAGCCGTGACATCTCACCTGCCCACACCAGGAGCCTCTTGTAACCTCTCACCTCCAGCAGCCGGTAAATCACTGCGTTTTTACTGTCAGTGCGGCTAGAGGGAGGCTCACGGAGGCTCTCAGGTCCAGGGGAGGTTGGCAGGAAATATGGGTCAGAGGATTCTCAGAGTGGATGGATTTACTAGTCAAGGGGGGACGGCCACAGGGAAAGGGGAAATGCTCCACCAGGTGGGACTCCTCCTTGTCGCGTTAAAAAGACTACACTTCCTCAGTGGCATCATGACGTCGCCAAGGTCGAGAAGTCGTTTTTGTGGTGTCTTCAGGAAGAATATTTACAGTCTCTTTTTGATCCAGGTGCGTACCTTAATTGTACCAGTATGAGAGAAGTTACTGAACTAACAAGTAACAACATAAAATTGGAAAAGACACTATGCTGCAGAGGAAAGAGCCTTAAAAACTCACCTTCATAAGAAAATGTAATAGATTTGTGATAATGCAAAGCTCTGGCTAAAAGAATTTCCATTTGACCTCATCTGTCCTTGGTAAGACACTGTCTTCGTTCATATTGATGGTCATTGATTACCTTTCAACATGTTGTGGAGGAGGAATAATAAAACATTCAACAGGGGTGGCAAGGTCAGACGCAGGAATGGCAAAACACAGACAGACAGGCAGAGAAAGGCAAGCTGACAGAGGACCTGTCAAACACACACTGTTGGGCCCCGAGCCATTGCAAGCTCTGGCTTACTGCACACGGGAACTTTCAGCGGGGAATGTCCTTGTTGTAACTCAGTCAATTAGCGGAACGTCCTGTGGGAAAGACGTCTGGAGGGTAAAATGCACATATAAACACATGTATATTGAGGAATAAAGCAAAATCTAATGCATGCATGCATTGCATATACACAGTCAATACAGACAGACAGCCACACACACACACACACACACACACACACACACACACACGTAGTCAGCCCAGCTATTTGCATGTCTCTGTATTCC
>OOFE01012759.1:0-11939 GCA_900323365.1 Monocentris japonica | reverse complement strand
AAAAAAAAAAATATAACCCTAACCTTGGCGAAGAAAACACACATAAACACACAAGTCACTTTGAGAGGTGGTGGTATTATGAAGCGGGTCCTGCATTGAAACGAGCCTCTTACTCATCCGTCTCTCAGCAGCATGCCCCGCGAGTCTGTAGATGGATGTGGATATATGATCTGGCTATTGTCACACACCATAGTTTCTCTTCCCCACCCTCATCATGCCTACGCCTTGAGGTGAGCAGAAAACCAGACTAATGCTCTACAGTTTACAGCTGAAAAGAGCACAACCTTATAAGCACAAGCCAAAATAGCTGAGTCTAATATGTCAACGTGCCTTTCTTTGCCGTTCCAAGTAACATTATGCTTGGTCAAGTCCATTCTCAAATAATGATAAATCTGGTAAACTACCTACCGCCATAAATTTGGACTAATTTACAGATATTTATCGTATTGCCTCAAGTAAAAACCAGAAACAACAGAATCAGCGGTTCACTAGCAAATGAACCGCTGAACTAACTGAATGAATGAATCGCTCAGATTTACCGCGAGCAACACATGAAGTTTTGTACCGTATCTTTTGACCAAAAGGTGGCAACTGAACTGTTTCTTAAAGTCCAAATGAAAGATGTTGATTCAGCAATTGCGCTACTAACCCATACACCAGCTAACTGAACTGGGGTGGGTTTCCCAATAGCGATTGATCTTGAAAATTCACAACATACTTCGCGCACAGTTTCACGACAGTTCTTGAAAATTTCACGTGCATTTCCAATAGGATATTGTGAAGCAAAAATTTCAAGAGAATCCTTGAAGAGATACTTGGTGAACCCCGCCCACCATCAGTTTGAGCTCCAAGCATCATAGGTGGATAGAGGAATCATCGATTTGCTGATAACGTCTCTTCAATCATAATCTACACAACAATGCACTTTCTGTTGTTGCATGTAGATTTCAAATGTAGACATATATTTAAACAGCACAAGTAAGATGTTTGTTTTGGTTTGATTCAATTTGAATACCTGATATGCCACTGAAGTGTATAGGTCAGAAAATGTGCTTTTACGTGTAGCGTGATGGATATTGTATGCCTATTGATGGAATATTGTATGCACATACAATGAATAACCCATTTAACATTTATGTCAAATGTTTGAGGACAAGAGTCATAGAAAGGTGCTGCTAAAAGGTCAACTGATAATATACTTGATGATTTGACACAACTGATTTTGACTGCATTCGTCTAAAGAAACAGAAAAACGTTGTGCCAACAAATTGCACTTTGTCCAACATTAACCTCAACCATGGCAGAGTCCTGTAGCCTATAGAAAGAGGTTGACCTGAAGTTTAGTTGCTGACATCAACATGGCAGAAGATAAAAAGAGAAGAGCAACAGGAAATCCAGTGTTAAAAATATAGATTTATATAGCGTTGTAGAAAAGACATAGGTCTAGCTTTTTTTGTCTTGTCTTGAAGAGCAACTTCAAGATATACTTAGCGCTACAATCCTACAATGGTAAGAGGTTGAAAATAGATCAGAAGATAAATAGAAAGGTAGCAACAGAGGAATACAAAGTGAAGAGGTAGAAAAGGGTAAAGGGAGGCAGATAAGCCTTTGGTAACTGATCTGTTCTGTTGTTGCATTCTGATCTACTTAAATGACTTAGAGGCCCTCATCACTGCTGCTGGAATCCCACGCTATGCATGTCTATAGCTGCGAACTATGGTTGTACCCACCTTACAAAAGCTGACAAAAGCTGTTTTCAACATGTAGACCTCAGCCATTAGTTGGTACATTAGAATATCACAGTAATTTCTTTGTTTTCTACTTCAGACACGCAGCATGAAAAACGACCAACGTTAACTGACACTAAACAACTATAATAACGTGCCCAAAACTAATCAATTCTAGAAAGATCTTCCAATTTTTTTCCTGGTGGATGTGTTTTGACGTTCAGGAAGCTAGTTTCCTGAATGTCAGAATATGTCAAGTTTGCTTACAATTCACGCAATTCATAAGTTTAAGTGTATGCATTTGTGTATGTGCACGCTTGTTACTGAATACTTGTGTGTATATGTGCCTGTGTTAGTGTGTCTGTTTGTGTGTATGTGTGTCAATGAGTTTGTGTGATAACTGTAACACCCTCGCAAGAATATAGTGAGGGCGTTATGTAGCCTCAGTTATAAGGCAATTAAATTTAGCAGAGTAAAGCGATGTCACGTAATAAAACCTGTATCCATCCATCCATTTTTCTAGCGTTGCATGCAAACATCAGCTTGATTAGACAGGGAGGGTTCGGTTTTGGGATGCGGTGGGGAGCTGCTCAGCACGCGATGCTGTCTGCTGCCGAGTGGATATAAAGACAGTGATGCTTTGCCAATCTATCCTCAACACAGCATGGTGTTGGTGTGTGTGTGTTTGTGTGTGTGTACAGTTTAGTGTCACTATGTGTATCTGGATGTCAGTATTCAGGGTTGTAGTGTTATTAGCAAAGACAGACAAAACAAGCTTCAGAGTCTGTAAAGAATGTGTATGTGTTCATATGCGTGTGTGTGTGTCCTGTTGCGATATATGTGTGCGCTTATGTGTGTGTGCCTTGCTGTACACACAGCCTCCTATAAAGTGTGTATGTGTGTACGGGTGTGTGACAATGATGAGTTTACCAGACTGACACTTAAAGCCATGTTTACAGGCAGCATAACTATGAACATTTCCAGAGAATAAGCACACACACTGTCCACGTTGGGCCTAGAGCCAAACTTTTAGCTTGAGGATTTTAAGTAATAATTGGTGACATTTTCACACGAAGAAATGTTCATTTTACCACTCTATCTTGCCAATTGATTAAACACAGTAGTGATTCAACCTAGGTGACGTAATGCACCTTTTGGTGGCCATATTGGAGGTCCTCAGCTCTTGGTCAACAGTGGCTGAGAACAGCTGGTTATGTTTCTAAATGTACAACTTTGCAGAACTGAAGAGTTAATTTCTATTTTTAGAACTGGTTTGGTTTGAGAACTTTTTGCGTTCATGTAATGTCAGCTTGTTAGCTGTCTTGTTGTTAACACATCTGATTAGCACACTAGCTAGTATTTACAAGAAGCTAGTAGTGGCTAGAAATGAAATTAGCCTGCTGGGTAGTTAGCTAGATAACAGTTTGTTCAAATTAACTCAAGTTAGCTAACTCTTCTCAAGCTACAAGCTACAAGTGCATTGGGGTAGTGACTAGGCCAAGGGGCAAAGGCTGCAGTTGATGGGGCCAAACTCAATAAAACAGGAACTTTGCTGGATTGCAATGTGCAACACACATGAACCACTGCAACAATGGTTCACATGGAGTGACAAGATGTAGTGGTAAATAAAAAGAAGGGTGAACTATGACATCCAGTTAGTGATCATCATGAGGCAAAAAACACCAATACCAACAAAAATCAATTATATTTTTAGAAAAGTATTAATACTTTTAATCGTCTTATAAGACCATATCAATTTGATACTACTTACTATGATAGATAGATAGATAGATAGATAGATAGATAGATAGATAGATAGATAGATAGTGTTTTAAAGCTGCAGTGGCCAGGTTGCATGCTTACTTCCTAATTACATGTCATCAGTGTCAACTCACCGGGATGCCCTCAACACCATCAGCACCAGTCAGCCCAGGATCTCCCTTCTCTCCCTGGGGAAACAAAACACAAAGTCATTACATTCAAAGTAGTTTTGACAACAGCATATTGGTGGAAGTTAACACTAGAAAGGCCAACGGGCGAGAGACGGCGAAGTTGGGTCTAGTAAAAGCAATGTGGGGATATTTCAATGCTAAAATTCAAAGCAGCTGTCAATTACCCACAGCTTGGCCTTTGTAGTGTTCAACCTTAGGCTTAACTTGCAACCCACAATTGAGGGGAAAACAATGGTTTGGAGTTTAGACCAATACTGTATTACGACAGCACACCACTGTACACACAAAGCAAACTTTATTGCTATATATTTGCTCGACTCCCTTTAAAAACTTGTTGTCCTTGTTGTCCTTGATGTTTTACTTTAAATCTGAGTGTAAAAATCAACACTATGCCAGTGTTGCCGGTCCACTCCCATCCGAGTTAATTTAACAATTTGGCAACTCTCGAACTCTCGAATCAACACCGGTCGACATCAAACAGCTGTCACTGAAATATCAACACACTGGAAAATTTGCTGTGCAATGTGTCTCTCTACCAATATCAGCAAGACAAGTTATTGTACATTTACTGTATTTATCAATTAAAGTAATTTAGTAATGAAGGATATAAGTCTTCAATAAATGTAGTAAACACTCATTGTTGGCATATTAGCCTTATGACTACTGAGCCCTATAAAGCCCATCATATCAGGTATCCTAAGGTCAGTTGGTAACATTAGGGGAGACCGGGGCATTGTGGGACAGACGGATAGAATGTTTCCATTGGTGAAACATGCTGTGACTGACTCACAGACCTGATAAGAGGTGGTCCTAGCTTAGATTTCATGGCAGCACACAGTATGTTTCACCCATGGAAACTACTTTTTTTGTCTGTACCAAAGTGCCCCGTTCTCCCCTACACTACGTCGGACCATCTGCATGTTTCAGAGAGATAATTTTTAATAATCTGAGGGATAGATTTACACCAGATTAGTCTCCCTGAACCGCTGGCTAGCTAAGTTCTGTGAAGAACAGGGACTAGTCTTTCTAGATAACTGGGCCCTCCTTCTGGGGCCAACCCGACTTGCTGAAAGTTGACAGCCTCCACAATGTCCCCAGGGCATGCTGGACGGCAGGCTATTTGAGAGCCTGCTAGGCATACATATACAGGGGGTGTGGAGTCTGCTGGGATAGCATAGCATAGTATATCAAACTGAGACTGTATCCCTCCCTCGCCATTCGTGCCACCACTCTTCTCATGTATCTACTGTTCATTTCCATCATTTAGTGTCTATCCAAAGTCAAACGCTGGATGCCCCTAAACTTCTTGCTCGTCAGCACTGAAAAAACAGAGATTCTGGTTATTGGACCGGCGAGAAACAGCGTCCTAATTGAGCGTCAAAGCCTCATTAAGCTACATCCGGGGATCTGGGAACACTTTTCTCGTAGCTTTTGATGAAGAGCCGTTCCCAACATTCCATTTAAACTGTAAAATTCATTTCAAAGAATTGCCTGGCCTCAAAGAGAACATTATTGTAGCTTGGGATGGTGTATTACAGTCAAGTATGGAATGTGGCTCAGCACAACTGGCTGTTTGGATTTAAAGGCTTGCAGTAGAACATGTATTTAGATACAGCTCGTCTGTAGACCTCCTGGCTTACAGCAAACTGAACCATGTATTTTGTATTTAAAACAACACTTAAATGAATTGTGGTATATAGAAGACTACAATTTAAGACAATAGAGCAAAGTGATGGGCTTTTCTTCAATATGCCATAGCTGCTGCCTTTTGAAACATGCCACGATGCCCACATATCTTACTGAACAGTTCAGCGCAGGGCTGAAGGTCCAGAGTCCGGTCTCCAGACCACTTGTCTGATGGCTTGGACTTGTCTCGTACCTATTTTGACTCGAACTTGTCTCGGTTTCGGACGCTATTGGCTTTTTCACGCCTTTCTGAAAAAGTTCAAAGATACGTTTTTCTCCACGTGAGCCATCTCTGTTGATGTTTTCCCCAGCACTACAAAAGAATTGAATGGATTCTTTTTATGGTGTATCTCCTATCCATTGATTAGTTGGATGTTGGACCATAGTGCAGAGCTCCTGGAGATAGACTTACATCTTTGTTGATCCTTAAACTCCTTAAGCAGTATTTTTACATCTGGAAAGACATGCCTATTTTTGTCTTGGCCTTGAATAGGACTTGATTTGTCTCGACTTGGTCTCAACTACCTTTGGGCCTGGTCCTGACTCAAACTCGACTGAACCTGGTCTTGGAATTGCTTTGGACTCGATTAAGGTGGCCTTGACTTAAGTGCACTCACAGGCTTCAAGTATGACGATGTGTAGAATAAAGCACTTTCCTTCCATTCGAGTCCTCGGCAGACACAGAGACTACCAGGTCCCACCAACGTATATTTAAAGTACAGAGCTCTGTATGTTGGCGGCAAGGAAACAAGTGAATTAGCTCTCCACTGCGTCTGCTTTCTTTTGAAGTATCCTGCCACACTGCGCACATAAAACCATATGAGTGGTAGACCTCATAATTACACAGCCAAGACGCCCACCACCGCCCAATAAATGACAGAATGGCAGAACTCCTGGATGTTACAACCGAGAGAAAATAGACAAGTGCACGGTGGCCGGTCTGCACTGGGCTCTGCTTTTCATGTTGGCCCGAGCGACCTGCTGCTTCACCCTGCCACACATTGCTAGAGGCTGAAGTGAATGTTGCCGGTTAAAGTCTCTAAGCCGTACTATACTAGGATGGATTCTGCTCGGAGATCTGACAGAGTTAGCGAACAGCATACATTATGCAAGAAAACACACTACAAGCCTGTGCCTGGCCAGAATATTATAATAGAGAATGAATCAGAGCTTTGTTTCAGAGCAAAATACATATGGATGCTTGCTGCACACTTTTCTGGGGTTTGCAAACACACACACACAGGGTCTGAAATACCACCCGCCAAGCGCCAAATGCCGGTAAAATGTGTCTTTGGAAGATAAATCAATAAGGGTCACCCGCCACACTGGCTCGTGAAGGGACTTGGTCTCAGCCTTGTTAGCAAGAAAGACAAGTTAAAAAATTTTTTTGAAAGGAAACCAATGTTCAGAATTGCTAAATACAATCTAAATATGACGTCTGAGTAATGGCAATCCCAAATGTTGAACACATTTTTGCTAGTGTGTTAATGTTTGAATAGAGTGTTTTGCATGGAACTCCCAAATAAATGTGTTTTGAAATAATAGTGCAACAGAATCTGCAAAAAGTCAAAGAGTTGAATACTTTTGCAAGGCACTGCATGGGTCCATAACAGAAACACAAGCATTAAGACACACATGCACTGAAAATTCATATACAGGGCAGTGGTGGTCTAATTTTCACATATCAGCGGATAGCAGTCAGCTCTATCCATTCAAAGTCCCTGTTCTGTTTTCAATGAAAACAATGTCACTGCTTTGTGACACAACACAGAGAACCTATAGAGGCAAATAGTCTCCTCCTAAACCACCCATAAAAAGAAAAAGCATAAAAATATGAAGTAATTGAACATAAATAGGACAGACCACAGTAATTCATATTGGGTATGAATTACGGGTGTGATATGGTTGTAGCAGGCGGAAAAATGAAAATATGAATTGGAAAATAAGTTCCCAATAGTGCACGTCTTGTGGAATTATAGAAATTGTGAGTTTTTACCATGCAATCCTTATATAATAGAAATGAGCCTTTTCTTAACTGAAATAAAGGATCTATATTTACCAAAAGGAATCAGTGCAGGTGCAAAAATGAACCTCCTCTTGCATTAGTTTAAACAAGTAGGTAAGGAGAAGTGGGTTTGTGTGGCACTCCTATAAGTACCAGTGAGAAACCTGGTCAGAAAAACACTATGCTGAGATCTAAGGAAACCTCAGAGGAGCTCAGGAAGAGAGGAGCGAGTGAGCATCAGTCTGGGGAAGATTATAAAGTCATATCAAAAATATATCAATTTCTAATATTTTAGATGTTGGATATCTAATTTTTGAAGTTTTCTTTCGGTAAATACAAAACGGTATAAATGCATAGAAGAGTTTTCCTAGTTTGTAGGTCAGTTCGTTTTAAGACCTCCTGCATTGATGTTGGCAGACAAACAGAATAATCCCATTTCAGCATCTAGTAGCTGATAAAATGTAATAAAAATGACCCTCTTAATGGGTCAAAAATGTAACATCACATTTTTACATTCGCCAGCCATTATAACTTCATAAGGAGTAACATATTTTAACTGATGATGCAATATAGTAATAATGTTGACTAATAATCTAATAATAAAACATTATTTTGTTCCGATCAGTTATCACATTATTAATCAATGTTATTATTACAATATTAAAAATATGTTACATGAAGTCATAATCACCAGTTTTTTGACCAGTTTAGAGGAACACTGTGTTTCAATCTGACAAGTTATTACATCATCAGTTGCTACACAGCACTAGGAAGAATTTAATTTGGGCAAATAGGGAGAAAGTCTCAATTAGATGGGACGCTCCTCTTTGTGATCTACACCGATTAAGGCGGCTGGATTCTTTCATACAAATCTGGCCTAGTGCAGCTTTAAGCTTTAAAATTGGAATACATAGTTATAGTACATCCCATACATTCCTGCTGGTTTTCATTCTTGCCGATTCTGACGTCTGATTGCTATGTTTACACCAGACCGGTTCATATTGGAAATGTGACCGCCCAAACAGTCAGGAACATGAGATATGGACAATAGCTCATGATTTAGGGGCCAAGCAGCCTGTAGAAAGAGCAGTTGTGTGTACCCTGCATATGTAGTAATAAAGTCATTGGCCTTGCTACCAAATTACAAGCATGGAGGTTAAAAATAAACCCATGTTAAGGCCACATAGGCATTCTTTTGGTGTGTAAATGGAAACTGGGAGTGATCATCTGCTTGCTTGTTTTGAAGCAACATAATTCAGAACACCAGATATTTCAGACAGATAACTCATACTTACACTGATATTTATTCCCTTTTTTCCCCTTGGTTTTTATAGAGAGGTCCTCAATAACAAATCTGGCTCATTCAGAAATACAAGGACTGACTGTCATACTACTATTAAAAGAGAAATTCACCCTAAAACACTTTAACTCTGTTTAAAAAACACCTATTGGTGGTGTACCTTGAATTTAAGGGTCAATTTTATCGTATGGTGGTGTATTTTCCATATTACTGTGATTAATTGGCCATAGATGACAATAAAAAACTAACTGAACATCACAAATTGATGATATATAACAGCGTAAGAGTATCTGAGGGTGGAATTTTCCATTAACAAGTAATGGTTCGATATACTGTGACATCAACATACTGTGACATCAAAAAAAACGCTGCATGGTGTGAGGTTTTATATTAACTAAATTACTGACAATAAGAGGCCTAAATTTACTGCAAGGCTGATATCCTTCTAACTACCTGAATTTGAAGGTCAAACATAAATCCAGGGCTGTACCGTATTTCATCCACAGCTAGGAAATCACTTTAGACTCAGTGACCACTTTATTAAGTGCACGGAGCAAGTACCAGGAAGGATACCCTTTTACCTTCAGGACAGCCTGAATTCTTCAAGGACTGGATTCAACAAGGTGCTGGAAATGTTCCATATGGATTTTGGTCCATGCTAGCATCATGCAGTTCCTGCAGAATGTTTGGTCTCATTCCACCTCATCTCAGTAGTCTCCACTGGGTTGAGATCTGGACTAAACTTAAGTCACTGTCATGTTCGTGGGCGATCTTTACCCCTCTGGAAGTTTCCATTTGACCAAGGCCAGTCTGTGGGCATGAAGGGATGGACCTGGTCAGCAACAATGTTTAGGTTCACTGTCATGATCAAAATATGATCCACTGGTACTAAGGAGCCTAATGTGTGTTAGAAAACACTCCCACACTATTACACCACAAGCAGCATTCTGTACTTGACTGTTGACAGCAGGCAGGATGGATCCATGGATTCATGCTTTCAACCTGCCATCGGTATGTTGCAACAGAAACCAGGATTCGTCAGACTAGGCAACGTTTTTACACTCTCCATGCTTTTTTTGGTATTTATGTCTTCATTGTTGGAGAGACAGTAAAAGTCCTTCCCCCTGTGGAAGCTGGACAATGGATTCACAGCTGGAGCTACCCCCTGGTTTGCCCCAGAAACATAAAGGGCAGTGGGCCACCAGGCATCAATGACCCCCCCCAGTAGATGGTGAAATACACCAAGCATGCCATGGCTACCCTGACCATGATCTGAACCACCCAGCGAGAGAGGGGAGCGATGGAACACAAACCCCCACCTCAACCAGTACCACTGACAACACTGGCCTGGAGGTGGACTGTGAAGGTGCGGCCCCCCCCATTGCTAATCCTGCATTTGATTTCTTCCAGCAGGCCCGCTGGGAGTGGTTCCTGGTGGCTGAGCAGAAATGGGACCACTGTCTGCTCCACTGCCGGGCCTAGGTCCTGTCATTGAGGGGGAGCAGAGGGGCGGAGGCCCGCTACCCACCCAGTGGTTCATGGTAAAGGGCGGGCTGCTCTATTATGTGGTGCAGTGGTGTGGAGTAGAGCAGGAGCTCCTGGTGTAACCCCGAGCCAAGATTGATGTCGCTATGGACATCCCCTTGTGGCCCACTTCGGCCCAGAGAAGACCCTCAAGCAGCTGTGGGAATGATTCCATTGGCTGTTGATGGAGGCTGAGGTCCAGAATTTCTGCTGAAGATGTCTGGTTTGCCAGAGGACTGCACCGACCCGGCCTCCACCAGTCCCCTTGATCCCTTTTGCCAATCATCAACATGAATCTAAAATCAAAACTAACTCTGACACATAAACTCAGCCCAACATTCTCAAATATTTGCAGCAATCAGACCAACTTCTCAAGCCATATTGCACTGTAACAAATAAAAGACTGGGAAAATGAAGAGCATTGATTTAAATTCTGTCCTTTTGACCTTAATGCTTCATTTCTGCAGATAACTCCTGTAACTCTTGTATTTGTTTTCTCTCTCTAGTCAGGCAAATGCACACTCCGCTGTGTTGTTTCAGAGGGAGACTGATTCCTGTTTATCATTAGGAAGTCCAGTGTTCCCTGAAACTGTTACAGGGAGAAATTCTGTTTGTTTATTGGTCTTGCAGCATCCGAGACATAACTCTATTCAACACTGGCTTGTTCCAAGAATCGGTCAAGGTTTGCTGCAGAAAGTAACCTTCTAGCAATCTAGCAGATATTACATGCAGTTTTGTGTTGTTGGGTATTGAATCTTAACGTAACGAATGAATGGAAATGGATTCAGTGAATCAATTGATGCTTCTTCTATAGCAAATAAAGAGCATATGGCATATCTGCAAGGCATTGTGGTGACTGGTGTTACAAAGGGCAACTAATGATATTTGTAAAGTCAACTCATCGTTTAAGGGAGAAGGATTATAATGACAAGGAGACCCAGGCCCAGGTCCACTAGTGTGTGCTATATCACCAAAACGACCAAATCAGAATACCATGCTATTCACCAGCCATGCACAATGAGTGGAAAGCTGCCTAATAGCACTGGTCAAAAAATAAAGGCACTTTGCGCTTGTCATGGTCATGCTTACGTAAATGATAAGTAAATTTCATTATTTTGCCCTATATATTTATAGGCAAGGCCACGCAAATTGAGACTGCACCCCATTCACTAACACGTCACAATGCCAACTACCCCCCCAATTATTGTAGCGCAAATAAGATCCTTTGAAAGGTGGCATAAAACCTTTGCAATGCAATCTTAGTGAATCTGGACATCAGCTATTGCAGAATGAATGAACTGTTCCTTTACCCTCTGACTTGTTTTCATGACTCAGTCTAATATGTATCTAACTACAACAACTCAACAGCCACTCCGCTTTCCATTCTCTCCACACACACACACACAGACACAGATGTTCACACACTGACTGTGCGCTGTGTTTCTTACTGTCTGCAGAGCTCCAGTTGGTGTTTTACAGTTTCAGTGTCCTACGCAAAGCAATTTCATTATAATAACAGGAAAAGTGCCAAATTACTGTGCAGAGGCCAGAAATCAAACTGGTATTACACTCATCCTAGGAGAGTGGAAATAGAATCACACAGTGTGTGTGTGTGTGTGTGTGTGTGTGTGTGTGTGTGTGTGTTTACCCATCGGGGAATATGACGGGTATGGTCAGTCTGTCCAGCAGGGTTTTCCCCACGGTGTCGACCTCCTCCAACAGATCCTCCTCTAGAGGGAGCTGCT
>OOFE01012757.1:4747-16807 GCA_900323365.1 Monocentris japonica | reverse complement strand
CAGATTTTTTTTTTTCATATCTTTTGTCATTTTATATTTTTTAATATTTTTGACTTGTTTTTCTTCTGTTAAATGTTGCACCATCAGATCAAGGCAAATTCCTTGTATGTGTAAACTTACTTGGCAATAAACCCCCATTCTGATTCTGATACTAATTTGTTTCACCTCTTGTAGGCTTTTCCATGAACATATCCAGCGGCTCTCGAAAGTTGTGACAGCCAATCACAAAGCTCTTCAAATCCCAGAGGTAACAACTTAGTGATATTCATCACATACATGTTATGAACATTTGTAGAGAAGGAGCAGGTATCTAGGGAGCTGTACATAGTCTTTAGCAGTGTTTGAGTGTTATGGCTTTTATGGTTGCAGGTTTACCTGAAGGAGGCCCCCTGGCCCTCTGCACAGTCTGAGATCAGGACCATCAATGCCTACAAGACACCACGAGACAAAGTCCAGTGTATACTACGCATGTGTTCCACCATCATGAACCTCCTGAGTCTGGCCAACGAAGACTCTGTCCCCGGAGCAGATGACTTTGTCCCTGTGCTTGTCTTTGTCCTTATAAGGGTGAGCCTCTGCCACCATTGTTATTGACATTTTTCCACATTGTGTTGACAGTAGACTCATTGCTGAACTGTAAATGAATTGTTAGTTGTTTTGTTTGTTTTTTTTGTTTTTTTGCTTTTAGCATTGACCATTTTGTGTCTTCTTGGTGACTCAAGGTTGAGAACAGTAATCACTCAGAATATTCTTCCCTAAAATAATTGAATTGTGATTGTGTGGTAGCATATAGACTGTCTGATAACCTGTGCGGACATAGTTTACATATTTATGGTCCTAATCTGTATGGCATTGTGTGAGGTTCTTTCGGCAGCTAATGTGGGCCCATCCCCACTTCTCCTCCCCTCCAGGCAAACCCGCCCTGCCTGCTGTCCACTGTTCAGTACATCAATAATTTCTACGCCAGCCGGCTGAGTGGGGAGGAGTGCTATTGGTGGATGCAGTTCACCGCAGCGCTGGAATTCATTAAGACCATCGACGATCGCAAGTGAAGCAGAACAGCCACCTGTATGGGCAGACTGCGGGGGAAGGAGCCGGGAGACTGGGAGACTTCCCAACCAACTGCTTCCTCTGCACAGCTCACAAAACCTGGCCCTCAGCCTGCTCTCTATTTGTATAGCTTGTACATAGCCAGAGACGTTGAAAGATTACAAAGTATATATGATTTCTGTATGTATGTGGACAAATCCAGGTTTTAGCCATGGTGGAAAAAGGCCTTGGGGCGGGGGGAGGGTGGTGAGATGTTAACTTTGAACTTTTTTCTCTTTGTCTCTTCAGTCATGTTGAGGTTTTGGGGTCTGTATTAGGAATTTTCTATCCAAGGTTATCATAATAACATTAAATCAACACAAAAGATAATCAGATTAAAAGGGACCATGCTTCCTTGATGTGATCACTGATCTTTTTTTTCTGGAATGGCCTTTCTAAGTGAGGGAAGGGCTTCCAAATTGAATTCTGTGATCTAATGTTTATTAAATGCATTGGAACGTGGGGATTTACAGTGCGTGATGGTTACTGATGGGAGATGGTGACTCATGTACACTGAGATCAATTCATAATAACCATTCTACTCATAATTCTAGCACATCAAATAGTAGGGCAGCTTTTTTCATGAAATGTTTCATTCACTTCCTCATCCTATTCTCAAACATGTCTGTCAGTGACAATTTGGACACAAGGGCCCACATATTTATATGAAATAAAATGTATTTATTTCTTTAATTCTATTTAATGCTTTGTTTATCTTACTTTTAAGAATGAAGATGCATATCATGGCCATTTTAGATGTCTGAGGCAAGTAATGATATTACAATAAACTTGCTAGAAAGGCTTCAGTATGGAAGGCACCTTTGTAATGAGTAGCCCATAGGTGGGGATGCTGGGCGGTCGCTGCAGTTCAGATACAGGGTCATCGCTGAGCAACTCATGCACTGTATGAGGAGTGTTGGTGTTTCTGGAAATATTGAAAACAGTGCCTTGAGGTGGGGCGCTCTGTACAGTTAGTTATTTTTGCAAGTTTCCATTTGAGTTTTCCACTTGTGTTTTTAACCCAGCATAGGCATTATCCACACCCCCCACCCTCCACATGCCAATGGGCCAACTACACATCTCATTGAGAAACCTTTGTCCAACCCTCACTGCAGGAAGATGGGCATCACAACATTACTGATTGTCACGGCTCAGTCCCTTTAATGCACTTGTGTCCTGGGTTTGAACAATATCCCCTTTGATATTCTAGATCCTACCTCAAAGTTGAAACCAATGAGCCTGATATCTCAGTCTGCACACAGTAACTGTCTTACATTGGTTGACAACAGAGTAATGGATCGTATTTGCACTGGTCAAAGGTTTGCTGTAGATTCCACACCTTTTCATTGTAACGCAATGGGGCATGTTAGTAAAGGTTGGTTATTGAACTGCTGTGATGCGCAATTGTTGTGGTCCAGTCATCCTTAAGTAACAAGCCTTTGTTAGTGAACAAACACATTTTAGGGTTAGTTTCTGATGTTATTACTGAGATACTATAGTGAACTATTGGATTAGCTTTCTACCTCCTCATAAGTTCAAGAAAGGGACTCATGTTTATGTGCACTTATTTCTTTACTTTATTTTTCCAATTTCGGTGTGCTGTGATATCCCAGTGTCATAGTATCCTTCCAATGATAGTACACGCATGTCTGTAATTATCCAGAATGACTAAAACTCCTTTTCTGTTTAAATCCTCTGCTTCTTTCTTGGTGAACAAATGTGCCACATGTATTATAGTTTCATTAATCCATTCACAGTAAATGTGAAATCTGACAGCACAACATACTGTAGGGTAAAAGAGTAAATAATCAACACTATTGACTTATCACTGACTTGCAGCGTATGCTAAAGTGATTGGTGTAGTACATGAGTGAGGTTTGTGAGAAGATGGCATAGTGAGTGTGATTGGTTGACCCGCTGCCGCCTCTTGCATGATGTCATTGAATGGTCTGTACATTCTCACTCATGATAAACAGTACAATAGGATTAGTATCTGCCACAGGCCAGTAATTGAAACTGTAAGAGGATGCCAAGCTTTTCTTTGTGTCCATGATACTTGATGATGCTCAGTGATTTATTTTGCTTAAAACGGATCTTTTTTTTTTTTTTTTTTTTTTTTTTTTTTTTTTCTTCTAAAAATTTGACACGGAGCAGAGCATTTTGAAATGTCTTGACTTCTGGCCTTTACAGCATCAGTCATCTGACATAAAAAAAATTATATTGAAATTGAGATAATTATTTGGGTAGTTAAGCTAAGGACCTGACTGTTACTCTTTGTCTCTTCAAGTTGATGAACATCCACATTTACAGGCAACGTGTCAGTAGCAGAATGTTTTTGTTGTGGTACCATTATATATGTGCAGTATACAGTATACTTCCCTGCAGAGTCTGCGTAATAAATTTGAAGAGAAAACCATGTACTGGAAAATCAAGTTGCAGGTTGCATCTGTACTTATTATGTTCATGTGATGTCACTTTAATTAGACATACACACAGACCAAATCTGATGAAATTATTTGGATCTGGCTTGTTTCAACGTTTCCTCCGATAGCTGGCCACAGCTGTTAATGACTTGAATGAAGTACTGTTCATAACACCAAATAATTCATACGCAGGAGAACACTTTGAGGTGGAGTTCAACTATACATGGACGGTGATGGCAACTGTAATTTAGTATTGATTGTATGCAAGCCACTGGGCAGATGTTGTAAAAGTGGTGTAAAGTAGACGGACTAAAGACATCTGTTCTTTAAAGCTTTACAATCTTCCTTGTGCTCTGCTCTGCTCCCTGTACAATAGAGTTGAAAGGCTGAGCCGAGAAGGATGAATTTTACATCTTGCATCTAATTTTACATTTAATTGTAAGCTTGCACAATTACGACACGCGGGGGAGTCGATTTGTCTTTACTGTGATTAATGCATTATGTAATTCCTTAAAAACAATAAAAGAAGCAGAAGTTTTTTTCCGTGGCTCTGCATGTTCTAACATTTTGTGTGTGTGTGTGTTCGGATGCATTATGTTCAATGCAGGGAGGGAGTGTCATTTCTACTTTACATGTACAGTATTTTATTCTTCTGTGGCTTCTTGGGCAGTTGGAGGTATATTTGGTCGACAGTTGACACAATAGAAGAGATGTTAAGAAAATTTATGCATGGAATATAATTGTTAGTGGGGGTAGTGGAGCAGCATCATCCCATCTACCAGCCACAAATAGCAACCTCTCAGCAAACATTTAATTACTGCTGACAAGTGCACGGTGGATTGTAATTGGAGATATCCCCCTCATCTAAAAGCCCTCCTTACCCCACCGATTCTCTAAGTGGTCTTTTTCATCATAAACTTCTTCGTGGGGTGCTTTGTGTCCCCTGATGATATCTCACAATTGTTAATTTAAATTCAAATTTTGGTGTGTGAAGTTAATTAGTTGCATAAACCAGTGGCTAGATTGGCCAGATTTGGAGATTGGATCTTTTGACTAGGTGGTAACTTAACTGATTTGAAATACATGGAGGATTGGGTTTGTTTTGTATAAGCTGCACTCAGATGGAGTCACACGTAATATTGGAATAATACCTTGTTCAGCATTAAGTTGAGGCAATATCAGGCTGCGTGGACGCCACATACATGCGATATTACTCCCAATTCATACACGATATCAGTGCAGTAATGTTTGTTGCATTGGTGATGGCAGATGGGTCAAGTGGAGAAGATCAGGTTTGGGCTTCTCTGAATCAACTCTGTTTCATATTGATGTCATACTGTTGCATGAAGCTATAAACGGCTCTGGGGTCTCACCCACATGGCTGTGGAATAGCAGATGATGAGTCCAGCGGGGCTTGTGCATGACTTCACACACTGGTCTGGTACTTCCTGACTGGGGGGGGCAGTAGAGGATGGCCTCTCCCTTCCCAACTGTAACCTCCAACAGCTCACCAGCAGCCCAGCTCATTTTTTTGTCTCTCATGTCAACATGAGACAGAATGATGGGCTGAAATAATACAAAGTCCCCTCAGACTGACTTAGGCCTATTGGAAAGTACGGTTGAAACATGATGACTTGATCTCTGTAATGTTATTGACTGCTTGTCAATATCAGGAGCCTGTGGAATTTACAATGACAGAGTAAATTTGCCATCCATGCCTTTTACAGTATAAAAAAAATTCTATTAATCCTACTGTAAATGTACAATACTATTTAATTGCCTGTGTGAATATTATAGTGATACAGTAGGAGACTAAAATACTAATAAGTAGGCTCACTAAAGGTGCACTATTGAGAACCAGAGAGACTACAAAGTCCCTATGGAGCATTATCAGTATATTACAGTTTTTTGGTTGGATCAAGGCTGCTCATATCAACCACATAAACACAAACAGCTGGACTTCGCCTGCTAGGATCGCTGCCATGTAGTAGCAGCAGCCATCCAGGGGAAAATCGCAACCGACAGCATCAGTGTTGATGTCTTGAATAAAAAACTATCCACTCACCGCACGTTGTGGGTGTTGTTCCGGCGCTGTCCTGCAGATGGCAGACTTACCATTCCCGACGACGGTCTCCAGATCTGATCTCAGAGCGGCTCAGACAAAGAACACCATGGGGCATGACGACTTGACATTTAAAGTCAATGGGACTTGCTGGCTGTGGAGTAGGATCTGTTTTTATTTATTAAGGAATTCGTGAAATGAAGAGGTTTTATTATCATTACTATTATTTACTCATTATCCAGAAGCTTTAAGTTCTCCAACTTCTAAACAACAGCATTTCAAAGTGCCGCAGATGAGATAGTATAGGCTTATGGCATTAAAATGAATTATTGTAGCGCCTAAAATAATCTGCACACAACCAACATCTAATTCTCTGTTATTCGGCTTGTAAGAAATTATTGTTTATTATTGTAAGTCAAAGGTTCATTGACACCATACAGCAGGTTATAGGCGTTTTGTATGAAAGAGAAGAAAAAGAAAAAGACCCATAAATAAGCGTGTATACTGCAAGAGGGAGGCCCACGTCGTGTATACAGGAGTACTCGGCAGTTGATGGTGAGAAATCTTTAGTAAGAAACAACACAAGGAAACAAACAACACAAGGCAGCAGCACGTCACTTAAATTAAAATGTGTGTGTGTGAGAGGGGGGGGGGTTAAATGAACAAAACGTCAAATACACATATTAAAACTTAAATGAAATAGCCGCAAGGATGCTGGGAGACGAGGAGATTAAAACTCAGAGGGATACCGAGTCTCTTTGCCCTGAGGTGGTGATACTGTAAGAGACGGAAATGGTGAAACTGAGCTTTAGTCTCTGTAATGATTTCAGCACAAAGTACAGAGACGACGGGGCGAGGAGCATGATGGAGATTTGTCACTGGTAATAAATAACCGAGAACAGCTCTGTTTCATTAGGGGGTTGCTATTGAGAGAAATTATTAAATCAATGAAATAAAAAACATGCTGAGCCTATTCACGATGGAAGATAAAGGTAAAAAAAACAAACAGCTAACGACCAGTAAAGAAGGATTGGGTGTCTCAGTTTATTTTAAGCCACATACAGCAGACTCCTACAAAAGGACAAATATGTGAACTATTGCATCCTGAAATGAAATCCTTCCCTATGCTTTCCTTTTTTGTTGCATTAACCCACTAGTTTTTTTTTTTTTTTTTTTTAAAAAGGAGATAGAAAGGTAAATGGCGTGTCCATGGTTTTCCTACTGCTCACCACAAACGGCATCAATTAGGCAAAGGTGTCAATTACAATTGTTCTTCTGTGGTTACTGTTTCTTTCTGAAATTGCGCTCTATCATTAGAAAAAGAACAAGAGGCATGGCTAATCACCTATGAGAGAAAGAGTGGGTGGTGACATCAAATTGAACCGTGGAAATGGAACAGGAATTAGATACACATAGCCATCACATGTTAATGGCAGCAATCAACAGCTGATTACCCAGTGTACTTCAGTACCTTGACAAGTGCAGGTGTACAGCTACCGCGTGCCTCTTTCATACATGTCCATCAATTCAACAGTATACACCTTCTCTGGTTGTACATGCATCTACCATTGCGTTCCCAGTTAAGCAGTAGGGCTATTGTTAGGGAAGCGTCAACTATGGATTGTAATGAAAAGTCCCCCTAAGGCCAACAATAACACGCATTTCACCTGGATGCCCATAAATCAATGAAGCCATTACTTCCTTATATTAAAATGTACTGTGTTGTTAATAATGCATGGGGAAAGTGCAAAGATGCAGATTTGTCGATTTGAAAACTTCAAAATGAATGTTCAAAAGCTTATGGCGCCGTGGCAGCGTTGCCAGTCCAGTGGCAGGCAACACTCTCCACAACTGGATGCTGCAGTGGTGTCGCTGCCTGGCAT
Source organism: Monocentris japonica (assembly GCA_900323365.1). Lineage (NCBI taxonomy): Eukaryota > Metazoa > Chordata > Actinopteri > Trachichthyiformes > Monocentridae > Monocentris > Monocentris japonica. The sequence goes on along the minus strand of OOFE01012757.1, from coordinate 9,350 downwards.
GGCCCTCATTGTGAACATGATCTAGGCTGAAGATCTGCCGCTGATGCTGATGATCTCTGTCACTGGGGTGGGTTTCAGGGCTCGGCTCTGGCTGCTGCCCTGCAAAGTCTGGGATCACACACACACACACACTAGATTAACACATCACTCGTGCACTCTGAGAGGCCAGTGTCCCGGTATGACCCACTTTGATTATTCTGTCCTTAAGCAACAGGTGATGGGCTTCCCCAGATGTCATCTGTGTCATTGGCCTCTGTTCAGAGACAGCATCCAGGACCCTGGGAGAGCTGGCTGGCAACATGCCTGATCTACAAGTGAGCTGTCCTATCATTGACATCAAGTGAGCTGAAGATGTCATGTCTTCATCTTGTGAAAGTTCAATCCCCCTTTCAGGATGGATCAAGCTCTCTGTCTCTGGAGAGAGCTTGTGAAGATAAGTGTAGCGGATCATACTTCCTCTTGGGAATGTCTAAAAAAATAACCCCGTGACACAGACATTCTTAATATAGTCAACCTTATGGATGATCACCAAATATTTTTTTGCACCCTTGTTTGTGTATCCCAAAATACTGATTACTCTTTAAATGTATAAAGAGCCACATCAAGAAATAGACATATTAAACCTCAACAGCAGAACTGTATATTTTATTGCTCACATTGCACAAGTGCACAAAGTGTTAACTGCTATTTCTGTATGGCCAGGCAAAGAGAGGGACTTGTATGAACCCTGGCTGGTCTGATATTCAGGCTACAATCCATCCAGGGTGATAGTACTGTAGTGGGAGTGCTGCCCTCAGCAGCTGGGTAGACAGCTGAGAGTTGGAGAGAGCCCACCGCACCGGAAGGGTACCATGATGTAGGGATACAAAGTAATGGAGTATATGTAGCGGGATACTAATATGCTTACAAAACTTTACCAGCTGTAATCTGTTTTTGAAAAGAATGACAACAATATGATCTGATTGCAGACACTTTTGAAGGCACTCGGACATGCTGAACAATTCTCCAACAAGGTGTGAGACCCACAGACATTCCTATCACTTAACTTGAGTTTAATAGATTTCTTGTCCTTTCAATTAATAAAATCCCAGATCCGGATTACTTGTTGGATTACTCCTGTTGGTTAACTAAATGATGGTTACTAACATTAACATTATTCTCATTACAATCTATAAATTGATTTAAACTGTTTAGCATCACATCCTCCAGTTCATTATATTCAAAAGTAATCCAAAGCTAACTGAAAGTCATCAGATTACATGACTGAGTTGGAGCAATGTAATGGATTACATTACAATTCTGAGCAGGTATTCTGCAATCTATGGTTAAATAACTTGTGAAAGTAATCTTTCCCAACTCGGTCAACATGTTGGTCTACAGTGTTAGATAACAGCCAATAATGTAATCTTAACAAAGCAACCATAATGTGCAATAGTAGATATATCTGTTATATATCTATATATCTATTAGATATGTGGCCACCAATCCATTAATCTTTCAGAACAAACTCTTCTATCTCTGCTCTTTCTCTCTCTTTGGTTTACCCTCAGGCTACTTGGCTCCTGAACCACTTTAACATCAGGGTGACGTGATTTCCTTCCTGTCTGGAGGGTCAGGTGTCCTCTTCACAAAACTCCACTAAGCAAACAGGCAAATTTCAGTTTCTGCCCTCCTAGAACAAGAGGGAAGATTTGAGAGTATGTTGTTGGTGTATATTTGTAGAGTTAGCTACCCTGCAAATGACCCTTGCAAACACTTGAGATTGTAGGTGGAGCACAACCGAGAAAACATTGTGGATTCATTAATTCATTAATTGCAATGCTACTTGTGTAAACATTCAACCAAACTTCTGTGTCCTCTTGCTGCCTCTTATTATAAATGCTTGGAACATGGACTTCCCAAAGGTGAGGACATGGATCCAGGGATCCAGGAGAGCAGTGCAATTCCCCTTTTCACTAGCAGTGGTTTTCCTTTGTAACAGGCCACTGCACCGGGCCGAGGAACATTTTCAGGAGCTAATCTGAATGACTGCTCTGGAGGAACAGAGTTGATTTGACCACTGCTCGGCATCTTGTAGCATGTGATAAAACCCCAAGGTGCCACATTGGCTGCTAACAGCGAAGGCCTATATAATGCTATCAGATTTTGACTTTATTATGACCGTACATATACAGTTAATATTTTGTGTTTGGTAATGCACAATATGAGAAAAATCAAAGAAATCAACATGATTCAACATGTCACTTCAGTTTAGTGGTGCAGGCAACAGCTAGTTAACAATTCATATTAATCACTTTTGAAAAGACATCAATAAAGCAGCCCAATGGAAAAAATGGCAATTAAGCATTTATTGGCCTAACGTGATCAGTGTTGTCAGAGGTCATGTGCAGACATCAATGGCTGTGTGTGTGTGTGTGTGTGTGTGCGCGCACTTAACTGTGTATGTTAATGTTAATTGTAGCTCACTTTTTCTTTATGACAAGCAATGACACAGCCACTATAAAAGATGGACACTGTCTTGCTGCAGCAAACCTCTTTCGCTCCATCACTCTGTCACCAACACTCCACTGCTTACCCACAGAGCAGTCCACAATGCTATATATTAATTAAGGGTTTCAGAAACGATAATAGTGACAATAAAGATAGTCCTCCCTCTTCGTCCTCCACATTCTACTGTCAGACAACATTAGGAGGCATGTGAGAGGAGATAGGGGAGGAGGAGGGGATGGAGGAGAGAGAGAGCGAGCTCCTTCTCTCCGGAATGTAATCTCCCTGATGTTACATGGTGCAGCCTAAACTGATAAATTGCAGATTAAATGGCGGCCACACTCCACTTCACCCTACACCCTACACCACACCCCCTTAGTTCCTCACATTTTTGCTATTCACTGCCTTCTTGGCCTGTCAATTCTGCCTAATCGTGAGAGGCACTAAAACACCAGGTCTTGACAGAGCCAGATCAAGAATGATGAACATCTCTCAATGGCAAAAGACTCGTGCTCCTAACTCTACTAGAAGGCTCGCATCACTTATGCAGAAATCAGCGGAGTGCCAGCATCCAGGAATTATGCCTGCTGACAGGAGATGCATGAGGTACGCATTGTGCGGCTGGAGCAGCCTTGACAAGTTACGGTTAACTGCAGCAATGGCGACCCCGAACACAAAGGATACAGTGGCTTATTAATGGTGGCGCATCCATGTCAATAATCCCTGCTTTTGGGCTGTGTCCAGAGCCATGCATCTTGTCTACAAACCACTACACGTGACACACACACACACACACACATACATTTCCCCTGTGTGTATTGCCTCTCGATTTAGGACATACAGGCCAGCAAGCTTTCTTTTCTCCTATAGAATCAGTGGCAGCTGGCAAACAAAATGAAAGGTGGATATAAATACCACTGTGTACATCTGTGTTTAATTATTTATCTGTTTTCTCCAAAACCTTGCCTATGGGGGCACAACCTAATCCATACGCATGAATAGGAAGAAACGAGCCACTGAAACCCTGAGTGCACGTTGCTGATGTCGTCTGTGGAAATATTGGTAATGTATATTCTAATTTTTCAGAATAAATTAGGCAGAGGTGCATTTCCATGTAAATGTATTCAAGGAGAGAGGAGGAGAGTGTGGGGGGTGCAGTAAGATCTGCCAGATTATGCATAATTGTAGTATTGTAGCCCTCATTTCTACATCTAGCTCCGTATTGCCTGGTCATTAAATTCTAAAATAATGGCAACCTCACAGCTCCTCCGTCCTAATTGCCCCTTCCATACAATTGCCTTCTCAAGACAATATGATGAAGTGTGCTGTAGGATGTGTTAATAAGATGGCATTTCTAACTGAGGGGGACAGGCCTTTGGAGTTCAATTCCCAGTGTACACCAAGTGGAGTGACTTGGCTCACTCTCGGTCTTTCTTCTACGCTCACCTTTTTTTACGATCTGATGCCTTTGAGGCAGCAAACAACTGAGCTCGCTGTAGTCGCGACGTATCAGGAGGAAACTGGGATTTCGGCTTGTCTCTACTCATCTCAATACGTGGAGAAATCAAAGAGGGGAAAAAGGCTCATTAATGAAAAGATGTGTCTCTAATCCGCTCAGTGGTCGGGCGGAAATATTTTGAAGAGTGCATTTTTTTAATGAAATGCAACACGTTATCTAATTGCATGGCTGTACCAGGAGTGCAGTAAATATTTCAAAGGAAACTATGCTTAAATTTCAAATATAGCATCTCTCAATTGAGACTACACACCATTTAGAGGAAGCAGAGACCAATCTTTATGATGATATGTGAAAAGGGCAGATACATTTCCTCATTACCTTTCATTTGGCAACCGACCATCTTCCACTTGATACAAAATAGCCAACCTAAACACAGTGCAATGATATCAAACCTCTCTGTGTCCTCATCTGAACATATTTTTGAATTGGCTTTCCAGACTTAAAGGTTGTTTTAATGACTTAGGGTTACAGTAACAGTGTCTCCCAGTGGACATTTTGTCCACGGTCTGACTTGGTGGACTCATCACCGATAGTTCTGCTGGCCTCATCTCACTGTGCTGGCGCCCCCCGCCCTCCACACACCCCCAACCCCCCGAG
>OOFE01012756.1:2401-20674 GCA_900323365.1 Monocentris japonica | reverse complement strand
GAACGCAACATGAGACGGGACCGAACAATTCAGATTATTTGAGTTTAGGGCAGAGCAACCTGTCATGTCTGTCTGAACCTCCACTGGACGCTGGGCGGGCTGCTCCCTGCTCTGGCTCCAGCGGGTTTCAGCAAAGCCCTTTCACCCGCGGGCTGCTCGGTTTCGGTCAGTACCGCAACTCTTACAACACCGCCCGGCGGAGGACCGTGAAGAGACTGATGTTAAAGAAAGGCTTCATCTGCCCGTACTGCGGGAAAAGTTTCGAGCGCGCCGGGCACCTCGAAAGGCACAAGCTGATCCACACGGGCGAGAAACCGTACCGCTGTGAGATATGTGGGAGGCGCTTCAATCAGAAGTGCAGCCTCAAGGAGCATATGAAGACTCATAGAATCTGTAAGTGTCACGACAGGAAGGCATTTGGTTTGTTCATCATGATATTCAATCCAGCAGCCTAGAGGCTGTTGAAGCTGGCTGGTGATTGCACGGTAACTGGTTTTGGATGTCTAGATTGGGTGGGGAAAAATGAATCAGAAACACTCCCTCCCTTAGCAAATGTCTTAATGATGCCCATGAGCAAGGCACATCATCCTCAGCTGCGCCAGTTCATCACTGGCCAACAGTACAAGATTGTGGTTGTGTTTGGCAGCGTTCAGGTGTGAATCTGGTTAAACGTGTATGAGAAGCAGGGCGTTGCTGGAACAGAGTGTGTGTGTGCTTAGTCAACCTTCCCTGGATAAAGAAATCTTTTGAAAAATGCTGTCGGTTAATCTTGAGGAAAATGTCCCTGGGTTCGCCCTCGTGTGTGTGATGTTGAGGAGAGATTGCAAGAAAATAAATCCTCTTTTCTGCCTCCCTGCACAAGGAGGTCATAGCAAAGGGTCTGCTGCAGATCACTGACCCTGGATCTGGTGTGGATTTAGGCTCTTGCTCATGGACTCTTATGACACACTTCACTATACATGGCAGAATGTCAAAAATCACATTGAGTCTTGAGACAGTTAAAAGACCTTCCTGAGACCTTGATCAATGTTCATCCAGTCAAGAGCCGTCAAGAGTTTTGTGCGTAGAAAAGCTGAAATGGAGAAAGCAGTAAAAATTATCCTCAAGGCCCTTGAAGGACCTCCAAAACTCCCTAAACACATGGGACCTGGTTGTGTTACTGTCTGACTGCTACCTTGGTTCATTTCACAGTTGGACAGCTCTGACTGTGACATTCCTTGAGGTCACAGCGAGCAGAGAAAAACGATGTGGTTCAGGCGAGAAAAGGAGAGGGAATGGGGGATGGTGACGCTGACAGTTGTGTTCTTCTGAAAGGCCTTTTATATCCTATCTGCTGCCTCGGGCAAGACCTCAGGTGCCCCCGTCGCAGTTATATTTAATATTAATTATTGAGGTCACGGTGCAGCAGTGTAACAAATGGTCAAAACTCATGCTGAGACAGTTCAAATGATGCTCAAGATCTCCAAGAGACCTTGCATAGTCTTTAGGGGGCAGTGGCATGCTACAGTTGGTGCTATTTGTAGTGTAATCATCCATGAGGAGTGTATCCCCACCCAAAAAAAGAATTACTTTTTTCCTCTTTTGTATTGTTTGAACACTAGAGAGTTTTAGCTTGGGTCGTCACACCTGCAGTGAGCCCAGCTGAGCTCACTACTGTGTAGACGTAGCAGGAGACAAGATGGACTCAGATGAAACTGAAATTGAGGACAATCCGTGTGTGGCAGCATTTTGGGTTTTCAGTTAAGGAAGAAAACCGCAAAAACTGACAAGATAAAGGCTGTTTGCAGGGATTGTAAGAGAGCTGCACGCTGCACCCTGTGCAACATCACAATGAAAAACTACAGTCCGCTATGGTCATGTTGTGCTTGAGTCTTAAATATGGTTTCAGAGTGGTTCAAGTGTTTCTCTTTGCACTACTTTTCCTGGTTGCATAGATGTATTCTTTGCTGGGGTTTTATGTTCTTCAGGCTTATTTGGGGATGGAATTGGACTTAAATTTGATTTGAAATGGCACTGAAAAGGTTTTAAATTTAACTTAGAGAAGCATCACCCCGTTCATGGTTTGCTTTTATTTTTGTTTTCCCTCAGAAATTAATTTTTTTTTTTTTTTTCAGTCATAATTGTCTCCGTTCACATTTTGCTCAAAATATATTATTGAAACATGAACCCAGTATTGTGTATCGAACCAAACCGTGAACTGAATGTATTGTTACATCCCTAATCAAGACTATCACAATTATTACCTGTCAGCTGCTTGTATGAAGGCATCCTTCCTATACAGCGTATGCACGGGACCAGCCCTGATCTGCTCTTCGACAGGTTAGGGGCTCATACCTGAAAGCTTTTGACTTGTCAGATGTGGATGGTAATACATCATTAATACAATAATGCTTATGGTGGCTTCTTTATATATCAACAGGTATTCAGCCAAGACCTGCTGAGATCCAAGTGTCCGAACAGAAGCAAGTTCCCGAGGAGAATCCTTGTCCTGATACTCGTTGCCTTGAGGAGAGCCACAGTAAAGTTGAAGATGGACTACCTGAGAGTGAGGACATTCTGCCAACACCCGTTCAAGTGAAGTCTGAGCCCAAGGAGGAAAACGAAGCACAACCGCTCTATCACGGAGGAAATGAGCAGGCCAGGGAAGGACTAGACAACCTAGGCGAGGACTTCACGGCATTTGAGAGGGACAGCCAGCAATGGATGTCCAGGCTGCATGGACAAAACAACACAGAAATCAGCGGTGCAGAATACCTCAGCAACTCGGCGCAGAACGCGTCGCCCTTCCCCGGGATAGCTCAGTTACTTCCAGCGCCAGTAGAAGCTTCTTGCAGCACCTTCTCCTTTGCAGGGAAACCGTATGGCCAACTCCAAGACGACATGATCTCCCAACCCCCCTATGGCACGGTTCACTCGGGCCTGCGCGACATGGCGGGGGCCTCGCTGAGTCACCATCGGCCGAGGAGAAGCCGGTCTTTTCAGGTGCTCAGACCAAAGAAGTGCTTCATCTGCTCGTACTGCGGCAAGGTCTTTGAGCGCGTCGGACATCTTGAAAGGCATTTACGAATTCATACGGGCGAGAAGCCATATGGCTGCCATATTTGCGGGAGGTGCTTCAATCAGAAGAGCAGTCTCAAGGGACACATGAAGACACATAGAAATGGTAAGAGACATTACAGTGGAAGAGTTTGAGTCCCAAATGAGATATATTTGAAAAAGATTACAAAATGATGGGTAATAACATTACTTTTCAAAATATAGTAAAGCTACACTAGGCAAGCAAGTAAAAAAAAGTAAAAATACACCAGTTTTAGTCGCTTTTCTGGCCACAGGAAGCGACAAATCGAAACTTAAGAGCAAATATAAACTTCTATAACAAATATAAAGTTTATTGATTTCTGGGTATTGAAGTTAAAATTTTACACAAATTGATACATTTTGCAGACTATCCTCGATATTTTAGAGGTTTTGAATGATGAAAGTGAGGTAGTTATTTTTTCTAAATGGATGTAGTGTTTTAGATGGAGCACTTCAATGATGAGGATGATGCATGTGAGTAGTAAGTGGTTCTGAACTGAAGCTATACAGCATAACTAAGCCAAATGTCCCACTAAAACACAATTAACTGCAGTCGTGGCATTTTAAAGTTCTGCTTTTACAGTGATAAAATATCTAAAGAATGTTTTTAGCACTGCGACATACACGAGAACCGCATCGTGGATGTGGAATTAAAACTAAAAATTACTCCCAAGCACCAGTGCTGCATGAATTCACAGAGGAAACATTGATCTAGTAAGCACTCATTTCTCTTTTACTTTTCATGCCTTCTTTTCTGAAAAGGGGAAAGTGTAGAAATGCTGGAGGCGCATCACCTGATGTATACGACGGCTGACAACCAACCATCGGAGAACCTGGCAGAACCCAAGACCGGACCGCCACCTTTACAGGAGCAGCTACCGGGATACCGTGAGAGGGTGGGCGACCAAGCAGTAATAGTAAAGGTAGAGCAAGAAAGGGAGGATTTTCAAACTCTCGGCCAGTCGGGGAATGACTGTTGTACCGAAGCACCAGACCAAAGCCAGCTGTGGACATCTGGGATAGAGAAGAGCAGCGACACTCGTTCTCTGCTTCCGGGTTGCTCTAACGTCAGCGCACAAACTGCCAGTTCCGCTTCCCACGACATCAAGTATCGCCTCAGTCCTCAGAGTGAACAGAGGGGATATGTGTCACCGAGAGATGATATGCCTTTTCTAGATGACAAGAAGGTGGAGATGATGAATGACCAGTATGCAGTCATGGGCGTGCAGTCCAGAAGCTTGGATATGACAACAGCACCTGAGCTGCAGGATCAGCCGCCTACAGAGGAGGCTGCAGTGAATGAGTACAGTGCCTCCACTAGTCTGTTTGAATTCAATGTGACTGGCTCAGGCAACCTCAACAAGGATTGTAGCGTGGACGCCGCCAAGCAAGACTGCTTTATATGCTCAACTTGTGGGAAAAGCTTTGACAGCTTCAGTCACTTTCAGAGACACCAGTGCAAAAATATTAGTTAGCAATCATTCAGCTGTGACATATGTGGTAAGATTTTTAGTCAGATGAGCATCCTGAAATTGCACCTTAAACTCCATGTTGACTAAGCTCATTTGTGGTCCACACAAAGATGAGAGTAAGCGCTTTGCCATCGGGCTTCTTCAGATTCTCTCATAGCAGGAATGTGGACAGGTCCATTTTCTCGTGGTTGACTTTGTTCACTCTGTGCCAAAAATGTTGAAGGCTAAAGCAGATAATAATAATAATAATAGTAATGATAATAATAACAATAATAATAATAATAATAATAATAATGATAATAATAACAATAATAATAATAATAATAATAATGATAATGATGATGATGATAAAGCACTTTCTGAAACACAGTTACAAAGTGCTTCACAAAACATCAGACAAGGAGAACAATAAAAAACACCAAAACAAAAAACTGCAGTGGAAAAATGAACAGATAAAAAAAAAAATGTGAAAGAATAAAAGAGAAGACGATGACGAGCAACCGAGACACAAAAACGTAAAAGTAAAAGCCAGTTACTAAAAGCTTGTTCCATAATACTGGTGCCCTACCTGAGAAGACCAGATCTCTCTTTCGTTTCCAGCCTGGATTTTGGAACGACTAGCAGCACAATTTGGTTAGAAGAGTATTAAAAGGTCAGAGATGTAGCGAGGTGCAAGTCCCAACACGAGCCTTGAAGGTGATCAGTAAAAACCTAAAATCAATTCTAAAATTTACAGGCAACCAGTCTAAAGAAGCTAAAATGGGTGAGATGGTCTCGTCTCTCAGATTCAGTTAAGTTGATTGAAACAGTCACTCCTGTTTGTCCATCTTCCTTCCCTGCTTGTAGAAATAGCCTGATGAGTCACCATTGTTGTGGAGTCATGTTACGACTCTTGTTTCACATACCTGAACATGTTTGCCCGCGCTGGGTTTTCTTGTGGTTTTGATAAGGACATGACCGCTATGGAAGCAGCTACTGGTGCTTGATACAAAACAATTGTTTTTAAATGACACCAGAAGACGAGCCACTCCACTCCAGCGGCTACCGCCATTGCTCTTACTCAACTTGAGCACTACATAGTTAGTTAAAATTATTTTATTTTTATAACAGCCAAATTACAAAAGTCTTCTTAATAGAAATGATATATTTTCTTGTTGCTGTTTGGACAAAGTAAAGCTAAATGTTAACGGGTCAAGGCTTTTCGCTGGGTGGTAAAACTCTTTCATCCTTGTGTGGACTGTCATCCCTGTTTTAACCAGTACTGCTGTGCACAGGGCATCTACAAACTAGCCCTTGTGTCCACCAGTTACCGCTGTGTTTTTTCTCCTTTTTATTAAGTCGGTTAGTGCCGAACAGATGCTTGTATGAAGCTCCTGCTGCTGCAATGCTGCTGCGGAAACCCTGTGGGAAACGGTGCTACTGAAAGGTGAAATACGTTTAACTTGTCGTGCTCAAAACGCCAAGCTGTCAGCGTCGTCAGGAACTTGCAACAGTGCCTCCCAATGCTCTTGGTAGAATAACAGCATTTAGCAGAATTTGCTAATCCAATGTGCATGGCTCTAGCACATCAACCAATCACGTGACAGTTTTCTCCTCTATTCAGTTTGTGTACTTTATGCCGTACTTAAGAATATAAGTAAAACTGTGAAATAGATCTGCAGGAAAAGAACATAGGATTTGAAAATATTCTATTACTATTGCTGATCGTACACATGCCGATGTGTGGATCCATGTCACTATCCCTTAAAATACGGTCTATTGCCCAGCTCTCCTTTCAGTCGTCGTGCTTAGGATGAAACTTGTTGTTAAAGTCAGTTTCTAAAAATCATATATTTGTTTCTTTCTCCCGATAAAACAGATGGACAGTGGCCTCATTGTAAAAGTCAAACTGGACAAACCAGATGCTGTGATTTTGGTTCAGGCCAAAAGTTCAAAAATAACAGTGCCGATTTTGGTTAGTGGGAAGAAAAGCAAAGGACAGCATTATAGCGACGCCTTCTTCTTTCCTTGGCCGGTGGGTTGGTAGCATTGATAAGTCAGGACTTCCAACTCGTAGAACCAGTCAGCCTGCAATAGCAAGCAAGTGACAATGCGATGCCAACACCTCACTGGCAACCTAAGCATTGAGCAGCTCTCCAAGGAATGCACCGAATACCTCATTGACCTACACAGGGTTCCTACAGTTAGGGAAAACTTTAAAAAGTCATAGAATTTTGAAAAATGTCCACGTCATGAAAACATGATGGAGGATACAGATAATTTCTATTATAGGCCGACATGTTTCCAGCGTAGACTAATCGTATCTATGCTGCTGCTTAAAGGGGTAATGACAATATTCCATATACAGAGGGCTTTCAGGTGATGTAACGCCCTCTGGTGGCCATGTTGGAGGCCCTCAGCTCTTAGGAACAGCTGACTGTTTCTAAACATACAAGTTGGCTGTCTCCACAGAATACAGCAGACATGGATTAACTGCTGCTTTTGACTGCGAACTGATCAAATTGGGACAAAATCTACCTTGACAGTTCATAAAACGCTTGTGAAATTTTTAGAGGGCACAAAATGTCCCTGATAATTAGGAGTATTTTTTCACCCTGTTCACATTTTATTCATTGTCAAATCATACCTGAATGCAATTTCTGTCCTCAACAACCAATACTGTAAAACAAACAGTGCCATTCTCTTCCAGAAGGGAGGATGTAGGAAATAAATTGAAACACATCTTAGTGGTACAAATTGAGTGTTTACTTGCTAGTAGAAGATGAAAGAAACTTTATTTGTAACATACATGCAGTGAAATGCTTTTTTTGCACACCCCTGACTAGATATATATTCACTCGCCAGCTCACAGCTAGAATACACCCTCCTGGTGGTGCCGGGGATCGAACCAGTGACTCTCTGGTCATGGGTTGGTCTCTCTAACTGCTAGGCCAACCTGCCGCCCTAGTATGCAATGTAAATGTATTATTTCATATATCAAAATGTTCCTGAAAATCAGATCAAGGGGTCAAAAAATGCCCTCTGAAAAAGAAGTGAATTTCTTATCTAGTAGAAGCTGGCTAGTAGTCACATAATAACATGAACTAAACTAGCTAGCTAGCTAACAGTTAGTTCAGGTTAACTGAGCTGACTCTTCTCCAGAGTGTTTTGGAGTAGAGACTAGGGCTGAAGACAAGACAGTTGACTGAGTCACAGTAACCTACATCTGATCACACTGTTCACTTTTAGTATGTTACTGTATTGATCTGCATCCACACCACCACCATCTTTTTCTAGCCTGGTTCTAGCCTCTATATTTCGACATGTGTACAGCCAGTTCACCAATAGACCTCCATGATGGCACCGGATGTGGTTGATAGGAGACTTTTGCAATGCAGCCATTGTTGATGGTAACAGAGGATCTCTGCAATGAGCAGTGTTGCTACAATCATGGAAAACCAAGGAAAATTATGAAATTTCAAAATGATTTGAACAAAAAAGACATTCTTACACAGGTACTATTAAACATTGGCCATGGAAATTGTGACGTGTCATCAATAAGTCATGGAAAAGCCATGCATCTTGGTTAGAAAAATGTGTGAATGAACTGTGCAGATCCCATGTGGGAGGGTCATTACAATGCTTTAGACAGGCTTCACTCCAACGAGGCTCACACAGAGAGCAGCTGTCAAGGGCCAAGAGGGTGACATGTTTTTATTTACCATACGCCCTTAGGTGGACGTTTCTATCCCAAAGCGCCTTATACGACCATGTTTAGCATGGGTGGCCCCAATGGGAATTCAACGCTGCCACGCTCTACCCATCAGGCTATACAGCACCACAGATGCACCAGTTGTAGTGTGATTCAGGGGTCAAATTCATGTTGTTGCATTAGAAAGAATATTGTTAAATTACATTTTGAATAATAAATGCTAATACATTTTCTCTGGTTTTCTTTGATGTTCGGCTTTTTGTATTTTCAAATAAAATGTACTTGAAGCCACCGTTGAGTCTTGTGTTTTGTTTTGTTTTTGAAGTCTCAGCTTTTTTTTTCCATTTGAGAAGAAAAGTATCAGTGCAAGGTTAATGACCGACAACGATTTTGTCAAGTTGTCTTATTTGTGTAGTTGGTCTAACTCGTGCCAGTAAGTTTGGTCAGCCAGTTGCTGGGATTTATAGCTTTCAAAACTCTGGCCAGTACTTGCAATGAGATTCAGCTGTTTCTGTTAGATCTCCACTCTATTTAGCTAGCTTACTCATTTCTACTGTGAAAAAGTGAATGCAGGCCACCATAAATTGTGCCCGAGACCTGTCAATGTTGTTGCAATTCCTACTGGTTGCCAATAGAGGGCGATAAAAGTAATAGATTACCTAATGGCAAGGAACAGCATCTGTTTGTCAGATTGTCAACGGTCACTAATGTTAGGTGTTTTTTTTTTTTTTTAAGTATTGAAAATACAAGAAAATACCAATAATTGAGAAGCACATATAAGGACAAAACATGGGCAATAAAACACAAAATAATAAAATGCAATAAGACATAGAGGCAGACAATAAATTAAAATACAATAAAAAATACAACTTATTTGTTGTTAGCAAATCTAAATTACGTAAAGTTCTTAGACTAATATTCTTAGAGTTATAAATATTACAAGATATTTCAGTTCATTCAAGAAAACACTCAACAATGTGACTGGGCTGTAGCATTTTGTGATCCTGAAACAAGTCACTTTCTTATGACACCAAACAGAAGGTGGAAATCAGGCCTCTTAACATTGATAATGGTGAGAACCCCTCTCTTACCCTCCTTCCGGGTTGGCGCCGCACTCCGTTTCTATTCTAGTATTTACGGTAGATCACTCCGCCACACGGAAGAAAGGTTCCGGCTAGAAACAAACAGGGATGTAGATTTTTTTATGTAGTGCGTTGGTCCTTTTTGCAATCTATTATAACGTTGGGCCAAATGTAATACTAATTATTAGATTTGTTTTCTCATATAGTACCTTGTATGAACCAACATGGCAACGTGCATTCCTTTCCAAACCCAGTTAACCTCAATCATGGAGGTTTTGGTCAAGGCGACTGTGGCAGAAATTTCCAAACTAGTCGATGATAAATGCGCGTTTTTACATCTTGAAATATCTCGAAAGCAAAGCGAGAATGAGATGCTGAAAAGGAGATTATTAGTGATGGAAAACAAAAATGCACAGATGCAGCGCGGTTTTGGTAAGTGGTCAATGCTTCATGTAATTGACAGCTCCTGTTAATTTAACTGTATGCATCTTAAGCCTTAATATTTTTGACAAAATAGACCCTGATCATTTTAATAACAACACAAAAATGATGAAAAGCAGCAACGTAGGCCGGTGACATGATTCCAGTTAATGTTGGTGTATAGTTCATAGGATTAGAGGGATGTGGCTAGCTTGCATTTGCCTTCAGAAGAATATCTACCTTCAGAATAAACAGAGTTAGCTTTCACCTGATTTGTGATTTTTTTTCTGTTCTGCACCCAGGAAACTACATGGACAGAGGGACAGATGTGGGCAGCAACTGTCTGCATCCCACTGGAGATATTAAGGTCTGCTTCATTTTCAACAACTTCTTCTTTGACTTGTGGCAACAATATAGATCAGGAGCATGAAACTAATCAACAAAAATCCTTTGCTGATCTAGTTTCCTGAGATTGAAGATGCCACTGTATCCTTCACAATTAAGGAGGAGAGTCCCGATGAGGTTCTGTGGTCCAGTGATTCTGCTGAAGCAATTGGTGAGTCAAGCAATGGGAGTTAGTTATTTTGAAAGTACTAAAAGCTAAATAATAAAGCTTTTTGGTTGTAGGTGAAATCATAATCCTCTTAACGTCTGTGACTTTCAGGCACTGCTATACAGTACCCTAATACTTCTGCTGAGAGCCTACATTTTGAAGAGGACCATGAATTAACCCACACAGAGGTGACCACTCAGAAGACTCCAAATCAGTTCAGTGATTCATATAACTCTGGTCAGCATGCAGAAGAGATCAACGGCCTTCGGTTTGCTGTCAAAACAGAGAAGGAGGAGGATCAATCAGGGTTTGGTCAGGATGGATGCCAACACAGTGCCGGCAAGCAGAACCAACTCCCTGCTGAATTTGCCATGGATGAAAGAGAGAATCAGCTTTGGTCATCCATCATCGAGGGAAATGACATTGACACTGGTTTTCCGGATTTCTCAAGTGTAGTCGAGGAGTATTCCAACACATTCCCCGACCATTCAGATACCCGGACGGTTTCCACCACCAGCAAGCCGGGAAGTGTCCCACAGTCCTCCTCACAGAGGCCGTGTAATGGAGTCTACAACAGTGAGTATCAGAAGGATATTCCACAGTCGTCCACGTTTCAGCCCAGACCTCCTTCAGCCCAGTCGCAGCAGGACAGACAGAAGGACCAACTGTACTCGCAGAGAAACACCTCGCACGTCTCACATGTGAGGCAGCCAAGCGAACACCCGGAGAGGGACTTTGTAGCTGCAGAAAGACCCGTTGTGACTCAGTCGCACAGCTTCCACCCCAACGCCCCCCACAAACCCAGCTCCGGTCCGACGAGGGGCTACATCTGCATGCAGTGCGGAAAGGCGTTTGGCCGCTTGCACCAGTTCAAGTTGCACCAGCAAAGCCATAAGAGGAAGCGGGCGTTCTGGTGCACGGTCTGCGGGAAGAGCTTCCAGTGTTCGTCCCACCTCAGTATACACCACCGGACGCACACGGGCGAGAAGCCCTATGGCTGCGGCCAGTGCGGGAAGAGGTTCACCCAGCAGAGCAGCCTGAGGGTCCACCAGCGCACACACAGCGGGGAAAGGCCCTACAGCTGCTCCCAGTGTGGGAAAACCTTCATTTTGATGCACCATTTGAAAAGGCACAGAATCATTCACACATACAGCTGAGCTGAGAATGTCTGTACTGGTGTTGTTGAGGTGATAGACTTCTTTGGAAGAGAGACATTACCCCCCTCCCCAGTTTCATATCCAAAAGGCAATGAAAGACGGTTCTTTTGGTTGAGATATCTAAGATTTGTGACAATCCTCGCAAACTGGGTATAATAATGCATAATTCTCTATGCAAAATCCTTCTGGGTTGATTTCAAAACAAAAGTGTTCATTCTTTTGTTAGACACTGTTGTTGCATAACTGAAAGATTAAAGGGAAATTGCACCCTCAAACAATTCCCACGTTATACCTACGATCTACCTGTGATCTCAGCAAAACACTCCCAAAGCTAGAAATGGAAACAAGGCAACCAAGGCCTAGTTTGTGGTGTTCTCAAGACACAAGTCCCTGATCTTCACTCATACACGTTTTGTTTGTTTGAGCTCCTGTATAGAAATGAGCCTCATTTCATCAAAGTGGGGTTCCCATGCGAAGCCAAGAAAGCACCTCTAGCATTCATGTCCTCGTATGTCAGCGTCAATACAGTCCCGTCCCTCTTGTATCTAGCTGTGGGAGAGACCTGTCCCAGACCTGGCTGTCCAGGATCGTAGGAACAAGATAAATATTATTCCAGGTTGAACTTTCCCTTACAAGTTCTCTCTAAATTCCTTGCTCTTTGTTATAACAAGTTATATTAAAGCATTCATGAAAATAACAGCTGAATGTGTTCACTGTATCAACTCAGGTAAACAACCTGTACTCCAACTTGTGTGTCTAGTCTGGGACAACACACATTTACATTACATGAACAGTGTGAAGTAGCTACGTGTGTGTGTGTTGACACATTTCAGATTCATTCAACTAAATAATGTGCAGGGTCAGGCCAGCAGTAAGTATCAGCCAAGCTTCTGGACGATATTACAGTTTTTCCTCAATTGCTTTGGCACATTTCCTCGAAACATTTTTAAAGTTCTCAGCACTGAAGATCCCAAAACAGCTCATACGTGCAGCAAAACACTAGTTAACCTGCAACTCACCCAAAACCTTTAATCCATGTGTCGTGTGAAGTTATTGCGTCATTGCCAAAGTCATTGCCACCAAAATGACACGCTTCTTTGACATTGTGTAAAACCAAGGTGGTCAAAATGTTCACGTTTTGTCAGAATGACAGTGGACTCTGGAAGTGTGTTCCTCATGTCCTAATTTCCAAACAGTCTTGTCCTACGTGTTTTCACTGACACTGAATGCCTACTGTGCCAGACTGTTATTTTTCTGAAGCTAACTGACTGCTATTGTGTATCAAAGTGAATACTCTTCAGATTTCAAGAGTCCAAGGATTCACATTCCACTTTGTAAAGCAAAAGAGCACTTAGCTTTGCATGTAATGTGAGGAAAAACAATTTTATTTTTCCTGCAATGGTCACACAACACGGTACAATACAGTAAACAGAAAAAAACTGAAAATTTACACAGCACTGCACAGAACAAAAATGGAGCCTATCAGTACCAAAAAACATGTACTGTGGAAACGAAACATAGGCGTACTACATGCAGTAGTATACTACAGTAACAAAATAAAGTTACTGTGCTCCTGTCGCTCCTGTCTGTTTGGCCTCAGATTCTCATCGACCTCACACCTAATGCTCTCCCTTGCAATGCAACGGGGGAAGAATTGGCGTGTATGCCACAACCATCCTCTGCACGCTTCTGCTGTTATGTCATCACAAGCAGCATGCATTGCAGCAAGCAAAGACATCTGATTTTGTGGTCGATGATCGTATACTTTCCACCTCCATGCAGAAAAGAATTCCTCAATGGGATCCAAGAATGGAGAGTATGGTGGAAGGAACTCCATCAACAGTCTTGGATGGGCCCCAAACCATTCTCTGATGACACTACTACGGTGGAAGCTGACATTATGCCAGACAATGACAAAAATTGGCAAGCCATTTCTCACCAAACCTCTGTCATTCTCAGGGATAAGATCCATGTAGAGGGTGTCCAGGAAAATCAGCAGGTGTTGGGAGTTGCATGGCCCAATGATGGGAACGTGTACTCACCATTTTCAGAAATTGCGGCACACATCGTTATATTCCCACCACACTGGCCTGGCACATCCACCGTGGCTCGCTGGCCTATGATGTTTCTGCCACGTCTCCTGCCTTTTGCCAGATTGAAACCAGCCTCATCGACAAATACAAGAGTGTGAGGGATTTCATTTCCTTCCAGGTGCATTATTCTCTGCAATAAACAGGAGCAGCAACAACAACAAAAACAAAGCAAATATACTATAGAATCTTACAATTACAGCAAAGTACACATGCTCTGTCTTCTCCTCTACAACTACAGTAAGTATATAGGCCATGATGAAAGGAAAAGACATGACACTACACAATATATAGTAGGTAATGTGTGTAGAGCACAACCTGTACATACTGGTACTGCAGCTCCTTCACTCTGTCAGAGTTCCTCTCAAATGGTACTTTGTAGAGTTGCTTCATTGTCACCTGATGTCTCTTCAGCACTCTATCTATCGTAGACAGGCTGACAGAGTTGATATCTGCCAAGATGCCATTGTCCTCTAAAAGTGCAGTCTGGATCTCTGAGTCTTATGGCATTATTTGCAATGACCATGCTGCAGATCTCCTGTTCCTGCTGAGGCGTAAAGAGTGCTCTTCTGCCACCACCATGAGGTTGTCGTGTAGTCCTATACGCTGAAGTTCACAAATAGAGCATATTACATCTATTGTACTGTAGCATTACTGTAATAGCATGAAAAATTACAGTATTGAATGATAACATACCTGTTTTCCCTGCGAAATGTTTGGATGATCGATGACACTGTGGCTCGTATTTCATCTGGGACACGTCTTTGTCTTTGCACTCTTCTGCATCTTCCTTTCTGCTGTCTTCCTCTTGCTACAACGCCACGCATCCTTACTCTTCTTCCTCTTCCATGGGCAGGCTGTTGCCCCCGTCCAATGTTTATCTGAGCAGGCTCCTCCATGTTCACAAATTGTAGTAACTCTGTTGGGCTAAAGCACTATAAATTACTTTACGGACTTTACGGCCACTCCATATCAATGCAATTTATGAAATGTGGGCTCGGCAGATTTTGACAATTAGATGGACTATTGTGCAGGTGATGACTTACACAATGAAGAATTCTAACATGTTTTGGAGAGTAAAACTATTCAACTGAGAAGAAACAGAATCTATTTTGATCACAAAGACATATACAACCAATATTTGTTCAAATTGTCGACAGTTGTGCTTAGTCATTTGCCTAAATGTGCTAAAACATTTGCAAATGGTAACAAAGAATGAAAAATGCTCTTTCTGTTGTGCACAAGTAACACAATGTTGTGAAGAATTTCACATATTGTTGTGACAATTGAGCCAAAGCAACTGAGAAAAACTGTAAATGGGTGTATTAAGTACCAGCTGGAGGCAGTGTAGCTCATCTTTGAAGATGACATCCAGCAGCTCCTTCCTACTGTGGTGTTGCTGCCAGAAAAGGGAAGGGGAACTTTGACTCTTTGAAGTTCCTATTTACTGCAGCCTGATGGATACCTCCTGCCTGCTAGCCTCAGTGTGTAGACAGCCTTCCCTTTCCCTTAGGTAACACGTCAGCACAGTGCTGCTGCCCAACCACCACACTATCTAAAGCAGAACTACTGTAAAATTCACCTTTAGAGATTGTAAAGAGCATGGGTACCTTCAGTTCAGTAACTGATGGGATATTTCAGAGCAGGATTGAGATTTGTGATTTTTTCTATAAAGCTCTTATTCATTTCTAATGGGAAGTTACCATTCTTTGCACCGCACTACTACTAAAAAAAACACATTAAAATGACTCTCTAGATTCTTAAGAACAAATAACTATTATTTGCAAATTTCCAAAATTGATTTTTTGTCAGCTTTGTTAAACATACTATGGATATTAGCAGGTTTTTTTTTCATGGTATTCGCATTTCTGGACACACCTTGCATTTCTAGTGTCTTGCATCACAGGTAGTAAAGTACAGTACAACTAAAAAACAGGCTTGCCTGGAACTTTGTGACCTAATAGTCGACACCAGAGGCACTTCCTGTTTCGTGGATATAAGCTGTCACAACTCAGCCCAGAACCAGGAGCAGCTTCGAGCGTTTCATAGCACTGCACTGCCAAAATACACACTGGTTATGAAACTGGTGGAGGGAGATTCGTGGGTTGAAATAATGATTTTCCTTTAAGGATACACCAAAGCCAGTAAGCTGATATAATGTTCATAAGAAGATAGATAGATTTATATATACGTGAATACAGGGTCTTTTTTTAGGTGTTGTACTCAGTGAAGTGGAGGCCATAGTTCACCCACCCTTTTTCCTACAGCACTGTTCATATGTTATATCAATATACTCTATACAGTCGTTTGATCGTTGGGTGTGGTGCAGACTGAGATGGCAGGTAGTTAAAGCAATTAGAAAAAAACGAATCCCATGAGCATTCATTAGGCTCCACGGTAAACTTGCAGAAGGTAATAAGGTGTCCCAACATAGTACCCTGCCTCTCCCATGCTCTGTTTCCCTGCACTGTTTTGACGCAGTGCACTGAACACCTGGACCTGCTCACACAGCCACACAGAGACCTCAGAGTTCCCATGACCTTGTATGGCCACAAACACTCGTGCCCTCACGTCATGGAAAGCGATGTTTGGCGGAGGAGGACCAGTGGCAGCGGAATATTTTGGGTAAGAAAGTGGGAAGAGGCCTAGTGGGGCCTGGACAGTCCTTGAGAGAGTGAGGGAAAAGTGCACATTAGAGAGAAGAGGGTAATAACATTGCTGATGAGGTGAAAAACAAAAACAGTAAAAATATCAACCACCCCAGTTATCTTGTCTTTCCCAGAAGCCGACGGCACATGCACAACCTAGGTTTACGTTTTAGGCATGTTGCTGTTGTTCTTGTCCAGAGCAGCTTACAATGGATGAGCAGGTTGGAGTTTAACAGGAAGGAAAGACTTCCTGTAGCGCTCTCTGTTGCACCATGGTGGGATCAGTCTATGGCTGAAAAAGCTCCGCTGCTTCATAACCATGTCATGGAGGGGGTGGGAGACATTATCCATGATGGCCAGGAGTTTGGCCAGCATCCTTCTCTCTGCCACTTCCTCCAGGGTGTCCAGGTTAATGCCCACAACAGAGCCAGCCTTCTTGATCAGTTTGTTCAGCCTGTTGGTATCCCTGGCCCTGGTGTTAGCACCAAGGCTGGTTGTGTTTTGAAAAAGGACCGCTATTGCTCTCCCCACCTACACTATAATTCACAGCTGAATGCAACAAGCCCAGGCAAGTTATCTGGGGTTGCCGATAGTCATTCTGGGAAACTTAGGAAATCACTAACTTTAGATGAGGCAGGCTGAGGGAAGGTGGATTCATAAAAACACCCCAGAGTGTTGACATCTAACAGTGTAAGATCCGAGGGTGGATTTGTCCTGTAAGTGTTTGCTCTGGGCCATCCCACCACCAAGCTAACTACAGATGAGCACACAAGGATATGTCCTCATAGTTTCCTGCAATACTTGAAGCCATTTACAACACTCCTGTTTTCAGGTTGTCATTTTATTGCAAAAGTAGCACCGCACCAGAATAAAAGGACAAAGTTGTACAACTTCTTGGTACAGTAAGTAAAGATGGCCCATACATGGAGAAACCCTTTGTTAATACAGTAATGTGTTTACAAAATGTTTTTTTCTAACTATAAATACACATAAACCTCAACCTGTACGCATTGTTAGGCAATAACTGCCTCACTTAGGATAAAACCCCTTCCTTAAATACATTTAGTATAAATATTGAAGAACATATTTTACCTGTAACTGCTACACTTCATGAATTAACCATAACACCATGACGACACCACTTTTAAGAGTTCACCATTACTGTTGGTCCTGTACATTCAAAAAAATGAAAATATCACTTGTCATTCACTTTCATCGGGGAATGTAAAAGAATGGAAACAATAAATATCATTGTTTTAACCCTTAAATTAACTATTAAATTAGAAATCAAAATGGAATGAGTTAAATATACACACTAAGAGTTTACCCAAGAACCACTCAATAACAGCTACGCTAGAGAAAAGTAACAGTCAGTAACAACATCTCAATTTAATTTAACACAAAGCCCTGAACAAGACTAAGAGACCATCTTTTGGCTTGACGTAGTAACCCTAGCCTAACTAACAAGCATACTAAAGCTTCTTCTACAGTGACCACGCTGCACAGCAGGACAGCTGAACTGGGACCAGTTACTGTAGTGGGGCCGCGGTGTTTGATGTTGGGGGGAGAACACACACACATCAGGCGGTGCTGATCAGGTCTCAGATCAGCTGGCGTAGTTGTTGTTGTGCTCCAGGCGAGCCACCATGGTGGAAACCAGCTGCTCCAGTTGCTTGGCCCTCAGCTTGCCCGTCTCCAGGACCTCTTCGTGGTTGGCCTTCTCCCGGCTGTCGTAGTCCATCACCGCCCGGTTGGTGATCAGCGACAGGGCGAAGCAACGCATCCCGCAGTGACGGGCCACGATCACCTCGTGGACTGTGCTCATCCCTAAGACAGACACGGTGAGAAGCCATGACGGATAAAGATGTATTATTATAGCATAACAATAATGGAGGAATACAGAGATTAACGTTATGAATTATATTAGAATCAGATATTGGACTGTAAGTTTAGCAAGAGGTAAACAGTTAAATTTGCTCACACGTGATGCGATAATGCTGTGTGTGTGTGTGTGTGTGTGTGTGAGAGAGAGAGACTCCAAACTCACCAACAGCATCGGCTCCCAGTCTGTGCAGCATGCGA
>OOFE01012755.1:34586-46803 GCA_900323365.1 Monocentris japonica | reverse complement strand
GTCTGATAAATGAATGTAATGTAATGTAAATGTAACAAGTGTCAACTGTTGAATTTTATTTTGGGGAAGGCTAAAATGGCTATTCATATAAGTCGGAAGAACAAAATTGAACAGTCACTAGATCACGATGCAGGACCTATCTTCATGAGACTGGTTAAGGCTAGAATAAGAGTGGATTTCAACTACTACAATGCCATGAATGATCTTCACCAATTCACCCTGAACTGGTGTGTTGGGGAGGTCTTGTGTTCTGTTGTGGATGGTGAACTGTGTTTTGGCTTTGAACTGAGATGAAGGAGGATGTGTTTATGATTGGATGGTTTTTGTTTCCTTTTCATTTATCTTTTGCTTTTTGTGTTTATGATCAATTTATGATTAATTTAGTTATTGAGTTATTTACTGTATTGTTTAAAGATATCTTGAATAAAGATTTGCTTCAAAATTCTCTCTCTCTCTCTCTCTCTCTCTCTCTCTCTCTCTCATTAATTAATTTTTCAGGGTTTTAAGTCACAACCTTTGAAAAGAACAGAAGAAGAAAAGAACATCATTGGATGCAAATTAAAGATTGAGATTTTTATTCCACACTGCTCCCATAAAAGAGAATAGCATTAATAAAAGTCTGAAGGTTCAAGAGGGTCACTCTTTGTATGATACCGTCAATGATCTTAAGAGTACTTTGAGTGGCAGGCTGGTAATATTTTTATTATAGTATACATATACTGTATTTATATATATATATAACCCAGCAGCAGCAGCCGTTAGGCTCTTTAATGAGGACATTTCATAATATGATGACAAACCGTATGAGAATGTGATGAGCTGAGGCGGATAATCATATCTTTGATGTCCTGAGTGTGTATCTTCTGTGTGCATTAAAATGTTTTCTGTATTTTGTGTGCAGGGTGGCTACCTCAGTTTCATCTTGGGGATCAATAAAGTTATCAATCAGTCAAGATGAACAGTCTCTTTGCTACTCTCTCCTGAATAGCCTGGTCTTTTTTTAACATTCAAAACAATATGGGCAAAATAATACGAGACAGTCTGTTTGTCTATCTACTATTACCTGGCTGTCTAACAAACTCTGTATTGCTTTGTTTCCTGTCGGACATCTGGTATTGTGTAGCATTCTTTAGGCTGCCTGGCAGCTAGCTACTCTTGCTTGGCTTCCTCGGAGGCTTAAAGTGTCATTCTGCTGCCCAAGAGACTGCCTGTATTGTTTAGCAGCCTGTAGTTAGTATCACTTTGTACCTGTTGCCTTTGGGGAATCAACTGTGAAATGCAGTTTGGCAGGCTAATACTACATTTTGGTAATTCTTGAGCAGTGAAAATGATATTCAGTGAGAATATCACTGAAGTGTGTGTACTCATGTATAATCACCATAGTTAGGGATACAACAATGATGAAATCATGAAGAAATCATGTATTGTCAGCACTTCTCCAAAATTTTAGCTACTAGGTTAGCTAGCTAGCCAGCTAACTGCAGCTCACATGTCATCGTATTAAATCAAGTTTAGCTTTATTTATAAAGTGATGAGGTTTCTAACACAATGCATTTACTAAAAACACAAGATTTTTGGTTATCTAAAAGCATGTAAAGTAAACTTTTGGAATTTGCAAATTTGTATTTTTTAGATTTCATAAGCAAAATGTGTGGATTGCAGTGCCGGTGATTGGAAGCAGTAGGAGGCATGTGCCTCACAGGCCTTACTGACGCAACAAAAATCCCTCAGGCATTCCCCAGGGGCCAGTGGCATCTACTGGGCATTTTTAATATTACGTATTCCCACTTGGCTACAAAAATGAAAACTAATGAAAAATGAAACAAAAATGAACACTAACAGTTTATGATCCATTGGAAAATGGCAGGTGACAAGTATCTTATATTCTCTTGCTTTCTCTCACAGAAACACTGCCTTTCTCTCTCACTTTCTCTTTCTGTCTCTCTCTCCTGGGTGCAATTCTGATCCTCAGAACCCCCAAATGTACTTTTCAACCCCCGCAAACCTTTCTCTCTTTCTCTTTATACCACTTCCCTTTAAACCTCACCTCACTATGCTTCATCCCAAACCAAACTTAAAGCTGCCTGTCTTGTGATGTTTTTCCAGTAGCAGCTGCCTCTGTTGCATCAGCCTCAGTGTCAGGGCTGACATCCCTGTTAAGTTGAAGTTTTTGCCTTGCTGTTCCACCCAAGCCCGACAGTTCGAAAAGCCAACAACAACACATACAGCAAATAGCCTAGTAGTAGCCTATGTCCTCATCATGACACTTTTATTTATTTGTTCTGCTCACACCACAGTAATCACAATAAAACATGTATGTTTCCCAATGAACAAAGCAAATAGCTTAAACTGCTAAAACATTCTGAACTAGGTCTATTGGCTCGGCGGCCCTGCAGCACAGCACACAAATACAAATAAATTGTATATGTTGTCATTCAATTAGAAATAAAGAAACATGTCTTACCAGTTTCTATCTACTATAATTTAGTCTTAATTCTCACCAAGGAACGTGGCTGGACTGCTTGGAAGAAAAGTCCACTGGACAAAAAATATTTCTGTTATCGACTTATGAAGTGAACTATTGACAGTCACAAAGTGACTCAATAAAATATGGAGGAGGAGCATCCCGTCCACAGTAGAAGGTTTTCAGCGCTGTCGTCCTTGGGCTCAATGTATCTACTCCCCATCCTTAATCTTTCACCTTTATACCACACCCATTTTAGCTAGCATGAAAATTGGCCGCTACAGCACAACGGACCCATGTGACACACTCAGGCACACACACACACAGAACAGGAGCAGGTTAGCCAGAACAAAATAGGAGACAATGGATTTGATTTCTGTCCTAGAACCAAGAAATAGAACAAAATCTAAGCATACCCTGTCAGGCCCCGTCAGGCTCGGGTCGGGTTGCAGTATATATACGTACACCCACACACAGACAAACATATCCATTCACATACATGTACACACACATACACACAAAGATGCAGCCACACATAGAAACAGATGCATGCATGTACGTAGACATACATGCATACACAGACAAACATGAACAAAAGTACACACACACACATAGAAAGTGAAACACAGACACTACACAAACAAATGCATGCACACACATAAAGTACATCCATGCACACACACACACACACACACACTGCAGTGCCAGTCCACAGAAACACACAGATAACAGGGATTTATGCCTTCCATCTGTTTGCTGAGGTGCTTGGGGAAGAATTACATTAACTGTTAATCCTTTTTGACAAATATACTCCTTCCTTTTCCTCAGGTGTCATCACACCTTGTCATTAACTGACTTCACACAATGAATGCTTTACAATCAAATGCAGGAGGGGGTGCAGGTGGGGGGGCTCAGACACCTGTAGGTAAACAATTTTAGTAAGTAAGTAATTTTAGAGAGCACCTGGCTACGGCTTTCGGCTGTGTCAGCTTTGACTATAAATCTGTGCGTGTGTGTGTATGTGTGGCGCATGTGGAGGTGGTGGGTGTTCAGAGAGGAAGCGGTGCAGAGATGAAACAGGTGCAGGTAAACAAGCAAAACAAATAACCAACTGGCTGTGACTATAGTCCCAATGTACTTCCTGGTTGGCCTTGACTTTTATCTGCCCCTAAATTTATACTATCAAGTGACACCGTGGTGTGTGTGTGTGGAAGGAGAGGGGTGTTATGTAAACTATGTTACATACCACAGAGTCAGTGTCCTGTCTTCCTAACAAAAAATGTCAGCTTTTAAAGAATGTAGGAAATCTGATTGATTTTCTGTTTTATGATCAATGCTTTGCACAAAAAAACACGTTCTGCGTATGGGTAAAATGTCAGCTGTCAACCACAGATAAAAAGGCAATACTAAATTTGTGGCATATTCCCAGGCCAACCTTGACTATAAACTGCCTTTGAACTTTCAATGTAAGATGCTACTTATAACAATTGAATTAGTATAGCATAGTTACATTAGTATAGTTACCATAAACAAACAAGACCATTGGCGAGAAGAACCATTCAGAGGTAAGTCCAGCCCCCGCTTTGCTCTCCCATATGTCAATCAACCCTGGCCCTGCAGTTGCCATTGTCAATGCCAAAATGACAACAGCTCTAGTTCCGGTTGACACGTGAAACATCATCCCGCCTTCAGAAAATGACTGACAGGTTGGTAGACCATGGGGGAGTCCATGCATACACCTATCAGCCATAACATTAAAACCATTCAGCATGAGCACTTTGACCGGTCTGCGGCTACGCAGCCCCATTCGCAGCAAGCTGCAATGCACTGTGAGTTCTGACACCTTTCTATCATAGCCAGCATTAACTTTTTCAGCAGTTTGTGCTACAGTAGCTCTTCTGTGGGATCGGACCAGACAGACTAGCCTTCGCTCCCCACGCGCATCAATGAGTCTTGGGTGCCCATGACCCTGTCACCAATAGGTACTAACCACTGCATACCGGGAACACCCCACAAGACCTGTTGTTTTGGAGATGCTCTGACCCAGTCGTCTAGCCATCACAATTTGGCCCTTGTCAAAGTCGCTCAGATCCTTACACTTGCCCATTTTTCCTGTTTCCAACACAACAACTTCAAGAACTGACTGTTCACTTGCTTCCCAGTATATCCCACCCCTTGACAGGTGCCATGGTAACGAGATAATCGATGTTATTCACGTCACCTGTCAGTGGTTTTAATGTTGTGGCTGATCGGTGTATGTGTGTTGAGGGGGTGGTATAGAGTACTTGACTAATGTCTATTTTATATACAACATCACAACAGTGTTGGATAGACCATTACAATCATATGAAAGGCAATAAGGGTGACGAGAATGCCTAAACACATTTTTATGACGCTCGTACATCATCATAAAAAACTGAACGACAGCTTATACAGCCATAAAAAAGAGAGACAGGAAAGCAAATGACAATCTAGAAGCTTTAAAGGGTTTATTAAATGAAAATGGACTCCCTGCAGTAGTGCAATATGATAGCACCGATTAAATGGTGTATCTTTGCAGGCAATCATTTTATGGAAGCTGTAATTTAGCCGTTAAGCTTATAGATCTGTGGTATTGAGTGAAGGCTTGTGTGTGTGTGGCTGGGCGTATGTGTTGGTTAGTGGGTGGGTGGGGTAACCATGAGGGTTTCAGAAGCGTGATGAGATTTACACTACATTGATATTAATGTTGATATATGTGTGTGTTTTATAGACTAATTTACATCAAGCTTATAGTGAACAGGTGCTCTATAAACTGTGACAAATGTAATGTGTTAGAGGGGTCTGCATCTTTGTATTTATGTGTGTGTGTGTTTTATAAACACCATAATCTACTGGACATATTATGTGTGCATTGTGCATGTTTTTTTTATAGACAATGTGATTTACATAGGTGTGTGTGTGTGTGTGTGAGATTATGAGGTGAGATTACTGCCCATGTTGATCTGTATACTAGTGTACGTGCAATCATACATACATACGGCAATGGTTTTCGGTCATGGTGATGTTCCTGATGCAAAAGCACAAGGGTCAGACATGACAACTCAATGAATCTGCATTTACATTTAATCAGTGCAGTAACACTCAATACTGATCGTGACTCACCTACATACAGGTGGTATTTATCCATTTACATTTCACATTTAGCTGATAGTCTTATAAAGCGCAGCACAACAGTTGAAATACCTCAAATTTCTGCATCACCAAAATTACAAGTATCAATAGTAAGGAATGTACGGGTCAGTGCTACAATATCCCTGTGACCATTGGCTGATTAGGTGAGACAGATGCACAAGGGAAAGAAATGAGAGTTGAAGTGATTTAAAGGGTTTTGGGTTTGTTTTTGAGAGCTATTATAGTGAAGAGAGGGCACAGAGTTTAGTGGCGAGAAGGTGACATGAATTACTTCTTGAAAAGATGAGAGCTATTCAACTCACAGTGAGCAAGCAGGTAGGAGTTGAGACTCTTGCTCAAGGACACTTGAACAGGACACATATTGTAGCTGCTGAGCCTATATCTCCCCTCTGTCTCCCTGTCAGCTTTGCTACTGTCTCAGCAAAAGAAAAAAAATACATACTGCCCACCTTTCTTTAAAAACAAAAAAAGTTAGACCAAATTAAAATATCACTTTGAGGGAAAACAGTGTTTCTAAACCAGCTGTGTGCTTACGGGAAAGCTTGGGTGTGCCTTGAGGCTCTACTTACTGAAAAATTATGTTTACTTAAATCTAATTCAGCTAAATTGGCTCAAGATCACACATTCTGTATTTAATCCAGGATCTATTTTGGGCCAAAATTTCCATTTATTCGTGTTATGTTATGATATGCACATGGTTAAATTCCCCATCCTGCATCTTTCTTGCATTAGCACTAGTGACAGTAGAATAAAATCTATATGTTGCAATATAAAGCACCTGGCAGTCAGATTATTTCCCGGTGTTTTCTGAGAGAACAAAATTTGAGTTTTGGTGCAGCAACAGTGCAGCAGTAGAGCAAAAACCGTGCAGTTCAAAATGGTGCAAAGGCGCTCAGAATGGTATTCATGGCACTACATGTTTTCAATTGTAAGTGTGCCTTGTTAGCAAGCATGCATCTACGTATGATCCCTCCTGACTACTGGCAATCAAAAAAGCTTCAGTTTTCACCATGTCAAATAAGCAGTTGTTGTTTGTTGCCGTGCCATTGCTGAGAAGTGGTGTATTTTATATGGAGATGAACAACCGTGAAAACAGAAACCAGCCCTGGGGTAGCACAGACACATTCCCAGCATGTGTGATGTCTAATGTGTGTTGCTAAGCTCTCCGTGCACCAGAAGCACAGCCAAAACATTTTGCACAACACAACTATGCTACACTAGTCGTATTTAATGGTTACTCAAAATGCATGTCAGGCGCAATTCTTCTCAGGTGTTTGTTATGTATGTGAAATTTTTTATTTGTGGGAAGACTGTTTCTCTCTTCTGTGCCCCTCCCCTCCTCCTTCATCCTCTTCTCTCCTCCTCATCCCTCTTCTCATCTATAAACATCACAAAAGTAAACAACATAAGCAACTTAACCGCTGCCATGAAAATGTGAATCGATAGAGGGCCAGGTTCAGCGTGGACATTCATCAAATGTGAGAGCACAATAGAAATCCTGCAACAATATTGTCCATGTCTTCCTATTCTCTGGTACATGAAAAGCAGCCATGCCCTCTCTTCAGCAGTGTTTCAGAGCACGGCAGTAACTCATTGAAAATGGATTGAAAATAGAACGAGAGAGAAAAAAATCACAGGCAGAACAAGGGATAATATCTCCTTTTTAACACTAAGATGAGACTAAAGGCATTTTCTCCTATTTCAACTCAAGAGTAACATTCATTCATAAGCTCTGATCAAAAGAGATACTCCTGAATACGTCTCCATGCAAGAGACCATGAGATTAGAGAAAGATCTCAAAGAAAACTCCATATGATGTTTTATGACTCTTCTTCTCAAACATGCACAGTTTTCACATCCTGCTGCAGTAGGATTACCATTATATATGTCACAAGTTAGCATCTTCAAATTTATCCCATGTAGTATTCTCTCTGCTGTCTCCTCTTTGCTCCTAAGGGGGTTTTCAGAACATTTCAGATGTAGGTGATCACAAAATGATATAAAATTGAGATCCTCTGGGAAGATATATAGAAAAAGACAGACAAAAATAGACAGACACAGAGATTGATTGATTGATTGATTCTTTCGTTAGCATAGTGGTTCTATACAGGACAAAACAGCAAGATAGTGAGATACACAGTGATGGAGAAAGAAAGACACTGATAGACAATGAGAGAAAGACAGACACAGAGAGAGAGAGGTCTACTAGATATAGATCTCTCAGTGGAGCCATTGAAATTCCTCAGCAGTTATTACACGCTCCACAGCCAAAGCTCAGAGCCCCTAACCCCCCTTTAAACAGAGCCATAAGAGATAGACCATCAATCAGACTCTTCCTCTCTCTCTATCTCTCTCAATTTCTCTCACTAGCTGTTGCTCTCTTTCACACATTCTCTCTTTGTCACTGTCTTTTGCTCTTACACACACAAACACACACCCCCCCCCGAGGCAATGCACTTGTTCTCTCTTTTTTCACACTTTCTCTTACATGCACTCTCATATACAAACAAAAATACAAACATTCATACAATCTCATACACAACTAATAGGAATTCTGATTAGGATTTTGGGGAATCCTCAGTGTGCTAATGCTGGAGACACACTGCAGGATTATTGGACTGATTTACACCAGATCCGCTCATCCCAACTATTGAAGGGGAATTCCCAATTGGAGGCTTGGTCAGAACTGATGGTCGGCAAAGATTATCTGGTAGTGTGAAGGGTTTACAGATTCAATGTTAACCACCCCGAACAACTTGCAGACTGATCTGAGCGGCTCTGACAATATCAAGCATGTTTGAGATTTAGAACCAGACATCTGCAAGAGTCAAGAACAAGTCCTGTAGTGTGTGGGGATCGCAGATTCCTTCCAAGAGTGGAGACTGCCAATAGCCAATGAGAGCAGAGTTTACAGTGAGGTGAGGTGGAGCAAGCTGAGTCTGGCTGTCTGCTCTAATTGTTTTGATTTGTGTTCCTGTCAGATCAGATGTCCTGATGTTAGTGAAGTAAAAGGACCCTGTCCTTGACTAATCGTCTAGTGTGAGCATTTACAACTGAGAGACAAAAGATTGGTGAAATCCATCGTTATGTGTGTGGTGCAATGCATTTTCAAAATCAGTTAGGGTTTTCAAAGTCTTCTAGTGTGTCCCCAACCTTAAGCACAAGCCATACACTCATGTCATCATGGGTTCAAATCTGTTTCCTGATCACCTTTGCACCTCTGTCTGTCTGTCTACTCATACATTCATGATGAAATATTGCAATATTTCATCACCTTAGGCATGATGAAACCCATTATAAACCCATTGCACATGATCCAAAATCCATGGCTGTCAATCTGAAAAGAAGGTTGTTTTTTTATTCCTGTAGAGTTAATGTTCTGAAAATGTGTGAATGAAATGAAAAAAATATATTCTTTTAAGGTTCCAAGGGAAAGATGATATTGAGGGAAAGCGAAGTGCATTTGAAGTCGCAGCACGAAAGCATGTTGAATGAAAAAGTGATAGATTGTTTACCTCGATCTCTTAACTTGTGACGCCCACACACACAAACAAAACAAGTGCTTCGGCGCAGCATCTCTATCACTGCTTTTTTATCTTTCCCATTCCTTGTTATTCTGTTGCCGTATTTCTATTCCCCACTCTCTTCCTTTAGATGAAGGCATGTGCGGAGCTGGAGTCTTTAACTTTAAATGAGTGTGAAATCCTTTAACCTACACTACTGTCACACTCAGCGAGCAAATACTGCAGAACAGTGTTTCCTAACTGGTGGGTTGGGACTAAAAGTGGCCACAGAGTGTGTCTGGAATGGTCACTGAATACTGTGTTATCTAATTAATTTGGTCACAAATGTGCAGACACAGTTAGTGGTCCCTGAGGAGCACCACTGCTGCAGCATGTTGAATACAGAAATATCATGTAGAGGACAAGAAGAAGAAGAGGAATGGTGGAATTGATAGAATTGTGACAGAGATGGTAGCAATAAGATTGAGTACAATGAGTTCATGATAATAAAGTGTTTAGCTGCTGATAAAAAACATCACATCTGTCCTATTCCAAAAAAACCCAAGGCAATCCACAAAGAATCAAGTAAAGCCCTGTCCTTTAGATAACTAACTAATTCAGCAGAAAAGCGGCTGAATATATTCATTTTGCCCCTAAGCTTTTTTAAGACTAAAGCTTTTTTCCACTTCTCAGTTTTGCCCAGAAATGGAAAAAGTGCCATAAAACTGACAAACTTTCCCCCTTTCTAGTATTTGAAGTTTGTTGTCTTGAGGGAGTGAATTTACATTTCAAGCCAGGATTCAAAGGCAGGAGGTCATATAGGACCGTTCCACAGGCCTAAAGTCAATTGTATGTATTTAGAGTGCAATTTATACTTTCTTGCTGGTGTCCCCAACATTGTTTAATACAGAGGTTAACAATCTTTGAATGTAAACTCCATATTATGGTGTAAATGAGTCAACAATGTTACCTCAATGCAATACTTTAACTTTTGACTTTAGATTAAAGCTTATATTTTAGACATAGTTTTAATATAATTTATTATTCAACTAATGCCAAACTACCATAAAATATTATAAGGAACCAATTTTTAGGATAGAGAAAAGCATATAACAAAACATAAGACCACAGTGCCTTGTTCACTGTGGATAAGAAAACCAATGAATAAAACATTTTCTTCATGTAGTCATGTTGTCAATGATAAATGAGAATGACCTGCATTTTGCATGATATGATGTGCTTCCCATACTACCTCAAGTAAAGTTCTCAAGTACAGTTAAAAAGGGGAGGGGGTCAACTTTTATTGTCTTTGGCATTTGAGATAAGTCTAAATTGGTCTTCTGTTCTGTTCTAAAAGTCAACTTTAATGGCAAGGCAAGTCTTCAGAGTGCTTTGCAATTGAGCTGTTAATTGTCCTTTCCAGGGTATATTAAGTTATTTTGTCCAGTGGAGCCAATTACATGATCGTGTCTTTACATTTTCAGAAGGCTTGCTCACACTTATACTTGTCAAGCAAGCAGTGCATGGAAAGCGCGTCAGTTCATATTGACTGAGATACACAGAACAGTCATACTACAGGTGTAGTACAAAGAAAGGGAGCACAAGGTCATATGAGGTCAACAAATGAAAGGGTCAGTTTCAAAATGAGTTTTCCACCATTGAAAAAAGTGACACCTAGTCCGACAAAATTTTGATGGTATTCAATAAAATCGACTGAAGTTAAAGACAGTAATATGGTCAAGCTATTTTCTCTTCATCCTGAGAAGTGAATGGGTTGTGTCAGAAAAAAGAAAAAGAAAATCATAGGAAATAAGCACAAAAATACATAAAAACCCCAACCCCAATCAAAAGTTGTGTGAAGAAATATTGACTTTATCCTTGAAAATAATGGCTTCCTTGGGCTGTGCCCCCTGTGTGTGCCTGGAGGGCCTCTCTGATACGCACACTATGAGCTCCAATAATAAAAGGCAGGACAGACTGAAGCTTCTTTGAAAGTGTTGGAATTGCAGATGTTTTCAGAATCCAGGCTTTCAAGTTTTGAAAGTTATAAAATTGATAGAAAATTGTGGTTCTATTCCATAATGCTAAATACAGTTCTGGCCAAGATTATTGGCACCCTTGCATTCATGCAGATAATGTATACTAATTTATACATAATTTCAATAATAATTTCCATCTTCACATGTTCATCTGTTTTATTTAACAGCACATGATCAAACAATAAGAATACAAATATTTAACAAAATATGATATGGCTTCAAACTTGAAAAGTTATGATTATTGGCAACCTTTTTGAATACTTAGTTGCACAGACTTTGGCAATGGCGACTGCTTCCAAACGTTTCTTTTAACCATCAATAATCAACCTGCTCCAGTTCTTCAATATTTGAAGGATTCCTTTGACCAACTGTACATTTCAGGTCTCACCATTGGTATTGAGATCAGGACTCTTCGCTGGCCAATGTTTTCTCTTGAACCATTCCTGGTGCTTTTGGATGTGTGGTTTGGGTCATTGTCCTGCTGGAGGACCCACGGCCTTCGACAGACACCCAAGTTTCTAACACCTTTTCTCATCTTCTGTTACGTATAGCTCACAGGCGGACCCAGGCGCAGAATACAGAGGCAGGATCGGGTGCAGACGAAGCAGACAGGGAACAGGCAAGGCAGTAGTCCGAGTAACTAGGGTCAGATGTAGATAAGGCAGGCAAGGCAGGAGTCGCGCAAGGCAGGAGTCCAGTAACCGGGGAACCACGAGGAAAAACGCTGGAAGGCTATGTGAGACATAAGACAATCTGGCAACATGGGTGAGGAAAGCTGGGGTATATATGCCAGTGGGGTGACGAGCTGATGGAGGACAGGTGTGCCAGGGGGGAGGAGTAATGAGCCGATGACAGGGAGGAGTGAGGAACACAGGAGACACAAGGGGGAGCTAGAGGCGAGGCTGTGACATCTTCCTCTCTTCCTCTCCATACACTGCAAAATTGGAGCCTTGGTCTTGGTAATTTTCTGACTTTATGATGCAATTGATATGTTCAACGTCCAGTGCCTGACGCAGCTCTAATTTGGTTTCATCGGT
>OOFE01012755.1:0-15971 GCA_900323365.1 Monocentris japonica | reverse complement strand
CTCTAGTGGTGCCCCTGGCCACAGTTACTGTTCTGTATGAAACACAATACTTTAAAGTGCTGCAGGGTGATAAAATGCACAAACACACAGAATCAAATCCAGAATGCATCAAAGATGAAACTAAACAACTAAATATCTCATTACAAAATGCTATTATACTGTACATCACTTTCATACATCTTACCAGTGACTCCATACTGTGACAAGAAATTAAGATGAAGTTTGGGGGTAAAGCGACAATATTGAGATAGAATGTGGTTTCAATCTGAGCCACATGCTGCTATTGCTGTTCCAAGGTTAGTATCTTGATTCATGCTCACAGCTTTTCCTGAGCGGTACGAAATCAAGAAAGCTGGCCAACACCCATATTTTGATATGACAGAGGGGACATGAGAGGCAAAGCAACAAAAGCATTAGATTGCATTCGAACGTTTTTTCAAGATAATATTAAATATTCCTTGTAGAAGGTAGTAGATTACATCAGTGAATGATTTTTAACCGCTCGCTCGCTGACTCACACACTCCATCTTCCAATCATTTATTCAGTACATTGCTTCATACACTCATTCATACAATTTCAGTATTGCAACATTGTACAGAAGGGTGAGTTTACTATAATACTTAGGTCAATACATCTGTTGCTGTAAAAATAAATGACTAAGTTAAGGTGAGGTTAAGGTTTTGGTCATGGTTAAAAAAAAAGCTAAAAATTAAAACTACTCACAGTAGAAAAGTGCTTAACCTCCCCACCTTTACTTGGCACCGTGTTATTTCAGTGTCAAACTACTGCCTATTTCTAATGTCTCCTCCATGTCATCCTTTCACTTCTCTCACTTTTGGTGCACGGAGAATGTTATTTGACATCGTGCTCATTTCACATAAACAAACAAAATGTTTGACTTTGCATTGCATGTTGTCTCCCAGCCTTGGGTTGGGGGTCGAGTGGGCTGTCTTTCAAGAACAAAAGTTTTTTCATCCTGTATATCCTATCTTGCCTGAAATAATTGAAAGTGAATGCATTGTCATTGAACAACCAATGGCAGTTTTGCCTCAAATTTATTCAGTCAGTGAAAGCGAAATTGACCCCAGCCTTGTGATACACACATTCATCTCAACCCAGCTGTAGTCTAAAGGAGGCGAGGATGGATGCTGTGTACCATCCTCTCGTGATGGATAGAATAATGGAGGAGAGAAAGCAATGTCTAAAGAAGAAAATAATTAAGTCTTGAAGATTAATCAGCCGGGGGCGCTCTACTCCATTCAATTCATCTCCCCGTTCTCCTTCTCACTCTAGCTCTCTTTCTGTTCCATTCTCTGTTGATCTATGTCTTCTCCTCATTCTATCCCCTTCTTACCTCTTCCCACCTCTTTTTTCTTTCTCTCCTTTCCACTCCCCAGAACTCTCTGTGTCTTCCAGAATGGATCGATTTATACACGAGACACAAGGAGATGTGACGTATGGTTGTAATTTACCAGGGATTCAAGTGGTCAACACTCTACTGCCACAACACAACTAAAAGACAACTTTGTTTCTGCCACAGGATGTGTCTGTTCAGCACCTTCTGCATATAATAGAAAAGACATTAGATTTTCAAAGGACCATAGAAGTCAGATAAAAAACAGGGATGTTTTAAATAGGATTTTAGTGGGTTTCTTTCAATGATGAATGTCAACAATGCTACCCAACCAAGTGAGGGACCAGTGTGTCTGAAGAAGACTGACCTCACTAAGCAAGTAACTTCCCGCACACACACACACACACACACATCACCCCTGCATATTGTATTGTCAACATTTTGGTCCTTGACCTTTCTCAAGAAACCCACATAGTGACACAATGCATGCAGACAATGCTGAACAGGTGCACGCTGTCACAATTAGAAGTAGTTTGAAAATCAAGAAATAGTTTGAGAGTACAGAAAAATACTCAACAAACATGCAAAATGACATAACATCCAGGCGACAATCAACCATATTCAAAGCATATTTTATAGAAACATGCTAAGATCTATTGTTCATTCATTCCCACTGGTGAGATTCTCTAGTTCAGTAATTAAGTACAAAGTTGTGAAAACTGTGTTTCATGTGTTTCCTCCCCAGAGCAGACATACATCAAGTATTAAAAATCTGATCCCTTGTGCCTGTGAGAATCAAGAATCACTACCAAACTCCACCAATCCAGATTCTAGTTCAAAGTGTCTAAAATAGTTTAATTAAGAGGACTCATGTCTGCTTTAGACCATATGAAAGTTCAGTTCATTGGCTTTCTTCTATTTGATCATCCCTGTGTCTCCCGCGCCATCTCTCCTTTTACAGTAATACGCAGAGTTTTTGGGAGGTTGTCTTGAGAACATAAACACCAAAATCATTCATGTGTCCCCGGTGAATTGTTTGCTCTGGTGTTCCTAGCATACACTATCCTGAGTGACTACAGCTGACTAGAATTGTCTCAGAAGTGAGAAAATGAAAACTTGCTCTGAAGCTAAATAGTAATTAACTGTAAATGATATTCAACCAAGTCTGGCAGTTGTGTGTAGGCGACTGGTAAAATGTACACACAATAGGATACAAAAATAACTGTTTTAAGCTACCAGGGACTATTTACTCTCCTCCTGCGAGACCTAAGCATGACTTATTTTGTTTGCATCGGAAGTGAACATGGTAGGCGACAGGAGACTATGCACAGCTAAAACTCTAAAAATACACAGGCCCACAAACAAAACTCCCCACATTGAAAGGCTCCCCCATCTTACCACACAGAATGTTTAGCAAGTTCAGAACCTGTGTAACCCGTGGGCATTGCAGAAACACATAACAGTTTTGGATAATCCACAGCAAGGGCAGCCATCTCCCACCCCCAGGTCTATCCGTGCCAGAAAGCAGTTTGTTGCCAGGTGCCCATGAATTATCCTCCACTGCAAGTCCCCTGACCTCTTAGGCAGTGGCAGCTTGTAGAGCACCCTCCATGAACCCTACCCTGGCCTCATCCCCCACTACTCCCTGACACTGGTGCTCATGGACGTCCTGCAAGACCCTGAGGTTCCTAACCTTCACACATACTACATAGAGTGCCTTACACTGAGCCTGCCCAAACTGCCCCAGGCTCGGAGTAGTAAAAGTTAGTAACCTCCCTCTTTCCTGCCAGCCAAACAAATTGTCCGCCATTGAGCACCCGGGCACAACGTAGGACTGGTCCTGGTGTACCACAGACTCAATGTGCTTGCTCAGTCTATTAGCAAGGCATTTGGCAACCACTTTATAGTCCACAGAGAGCAGCGCCACAGGCCTCCAGTTTTTTAAAATGGTCCCCCTTCTTGGGCAGGAGAGCTAGAACTACCCGCCGGCAGCTCAGTGGCAGCTCCCCCACCTCCTTGCACTCACTCAAAACGCAAAATAGGTCTTGGCCAAAAGTGTTCCAGAAGGCCAGTGTTCCAGTGAACCTTCTTTCAGTCTGTGAAAAAAGCAATCAGTGACACATTTTTCTTATTCTTTGTTTCCCTCAGGAAACGATTCAGCTCCTTCCCTGTATAAAGGTCTTAATCATCCTGTTCCTCAATGTCAGA
This sequence comes from Monocentris japonica, assembly GCA_900323365.1. Classification (NCBI taxonomy): domain Eukaryota; kingdom Metazoa; phylum Chordata; class Actinopteri; order Trachichthyiformes; family Monocentridae; genus Monocentris; species Monocentris japonica. The sequence goes on along the minus strand of OOFE01012755.1, from coordinate 12,408 downwards.
TTCAGGCGTCAGGTGATGATGACTCTCCTTCAGACACTTTGTCTCCTCCACTCTCCACCAACTCCTCTTCCTCTGGTTGTTACTTCTCTCTGTGCCTGCCTGACTCTCCCTCTGCCCTGATAAACCCTTCTCCTGAACACCTGCCCCAGAGGAGCCCCCTCCTCTCCTGCCAGTCTCATTAACTCCACTCCTCACTGCCTGTCCTACCCAACCAGGGAACTCCCTTGCCAAAACCTTGCATTTTTTATGAAAGGTGACACGCAATTCCAAAACAGGCTCAAGACAAAGCGATGGCATTTTTCAGGAAATCCTTATATGGGAATGGAACAGAACTGGGCAAAATAGTAGCTAAATGCATCTTAAATATGCATTTAAGCATTAGGGGTGCTTTATTTATCTTACCTTGTAACATCATACCTCCAAGTGACTTTTATCTATTTATCTATCTAGCAGTCTGTCTGTGTGAACAGCTGACGTGGCTCCACGCCAAACAACTAAAAATGCACTGCGCAAAACATGAAAAATGCATAGCCGTCAGTATGAAAATCCACTAACTTTTCTCAAAACCTGAATAGTTGACTTTATTGAAAGTTTGACAGAAGGTTCTCCAGGACAGATTATATTTATCATGAATGAACATGACTCACCAGCTATTAAATCTCACTGACATGGAAAGAAAATCCGCCACAAGGCTTTTGCAGAGCACAGACAATATGTAAATATTTTGGCCCTCAGTCCCTTTGTGTAGCACTGACTGAGCAGCGAGTGTGTGTGCATGTGATGTGACTGCTGGGTGGTCTTGTCCTGTTTCATCCCTCTCTCTGTCTCTCTGCCCGGACTCCCAGGAGATTGTGGGTACCGGACTCTCAGCCTGGCTCTCTGGGAATAGACAGATTGACTCTTTTTCTCTCACTCTCATTTTCAGATGATGCTTTGTAGTCATCGTCTCATACAAATTTGCATTTGCTATTTCAGCAGTTTCAGTGTTCCATAGTATTTGCGTAGCGTACCTGACCGGATTGACACCTGATTTAGGGGGTACTGCAAGGGACATGCTTCCCCCAGGGGGGCCACGTCACATAATCCATCCATGGGTCTGCCTCCTCCACACATGATGAAGACTTACTTCCAGCGGATTGCTTTGATTGCTCCACAACGCCCTTTCCTCAAAAGATCTAAGGGCGTTTAATAATAATCACGCCATTCTAGCTACCAGCCTCTGTTCTCTAACCAAACTTCTTTCCCTTTTTGTCCTGCCCTTGGCCTCATCTGCAATTTCTTTATAGGGCTCAATCACTTTGTTTTGTTGATTGATTTGTTTTGGCTACCACTGGGGAGGCTGGGGTTTATTGGTTTATTTGTGTTGAGAGAAAAGTTGACAGAATAAAATAGGGGGCGTGCTGGCAGACAATAATCCTCGTGGGCAAAGCAAAGCTCAATATCCGCAAGTCACAGATTAGAGGGGGTAACATTGATAATATTAATCTGCTCAGATGATTGGCTACAATTAGAAATGTAGCCTTTACAGTTAAAAAGCTGTAAAAATCATCGCTGTCGGGTGAAAACCCTGTAACTCTTTGGTGATTTGATTTAACTTGAATTGAAGGATTACATGCTCCTATGTGTTGAGACACTTCTACAACTTGTAAACTTATGAAACCTTTTCAAAACTAAATCAAATCAGGAGAAACCAGATTTGTAAATTTGAGTACAAGAAAATTCTACAGATTTATGACTAATGCTGACACCTTGAGACGGTCTTGAACAATGTAAGTATGCACATTGAGTTATGCATTAAATCTTTTGCAGGTTTGACTCCTGACACAACAAGTCTACTTGTGCTGTTTCAATAAGATAACTAACACAAGAGGAGAGCTGATTCTGCTGGAGCTGACCATATCAGTGCAACTTGTATGTACTTGTGTGTTCTAAGGATTAGTACACACAAGTACTAATCACTATCAGCACTAACTGACAGGTGCTGATAGTGAAGGTTTGATTTAAAAAGTGAGTCTGCGGTTCACTGTCACGAAAAGAGAAAGAGAGAGAAATGAACAGAGTGGGAGAGGGGAGAGGACATAACAGCTAGACTGCTCAGTGTGATTAATAGCTGTAATAACAACACTAATATTACCACAGCTGTACGTGACACACATGCACACACACTGCCACAACCATACGTAAACACAGGTATTTTCACACAAAGGCATACAGTATCTACACACACATACGCTTAAAAAAGGCACACTTCAACGGCATAACCTCACATATACATAGAGGCACTGTAAATTTTCTCTCTCTCTCTCTCTCTCTCTCTCTCTGTCTCTCTCTCTCACACACTCATACAACCACACTAAGGCAGAGAAATGTACACTGACAATATGTCTTCATTTTGCCTTTCCAGGTGATATAAAACAAATGGTCCTTACTCTCTCTTCACGCACAAGCTTTAGACACACACACACACACACACACACACAAAGAAACGATGACAAAATACCATAAATACATCTTGGCTTGCTAGATTCTTCCTATTGTGTGTGTGTGTGCGTGTGTATGTGTACACATGTGACCTATAACTTATTTTATTTCCTTTCAGCTGTTATCACACCGGGACTAGCTCTGTTTCTGGCTTCATCATAAAACAACAGTAACTCATAACACACAAACACACAACGATGTGCGCACACACTTTTACTATTGAAGAAACATTTCATGTCAAACAGAAAGAATAGAGGATCTCTCTTATATATACACAAACCCGCACAGAAGCACAGGCAAACACAAACGTACTCAAAGGCAGGCCTGGATGGTACAGCTTCATATGCACACAAGCTCTGAAAACAAAAATGCACCCCCGACACCTTACACACACACGCTATATTTTGTATACTTAGGGTCTTTCTTTACTTTTTCTCCATCAGTATGTCACCAATATGCCCACAAATTAAATTACTGTAACTAGAGGAAGTAAAGTATTTTCATCACCCTTCTTTATTCTTGCAATTTCAGATATCACACACACACACACACACAAATATTTCCTGTCAGTGGCAGAAGGGGATTTCCTCTCTCTCCTCTATTCTCGCAGTCAGAGATGTCAACTGTTGGCCAGAGGTCTGCGGTGACGAAGATGGATGGACCCTCACTGGGAGCCCTCAGACTGTGTGTGTGTGTGTGTGTGTGTGTGTGCGCGCACTATGAAAATTATGCGTTGCGTGATTTTTGAGAGAGAAAAAGAGAGAGACACTGATGCCGAGAGTGATGGAGTGTGTGTGTGTGTCTGATCAGTATGGCAGATGGAACAGAGGATAGCAGTGACCTTGTTGGATGATACATTTGGCCAAATACAGCCTTCAGTTTCCACACAATCAGCAACCCTCTCTCTCTCTCTCACACACACACACACACACACACATACACACACACACACAATAAAAGAGACAAGGTGTCACACATGGGGGTGTGAAATGTCACTTGGAAAAGTTCAACCGAGGGGCAAATCCTCTACCAAGCGTCGCCAATGACATTCAGATGAACTTTTTTATTTCTTTTTGCCTCCATATTACATTACCCAACAATTGTGTGGTGCTATATGTTTTTATCTGAAAGTGTGATGTTGTATGAAGTTTTATGCATGTAGGGGTCGATACACAAACATTTTTATATACATTTTTTGTGTATGTCTGTTTATGATTGGTTATGTATGTATCATGTATTTAATTTGATATACTTCACTGATTCCCTGACGGACTGAAATTCTCTTTTCACCCTCTGGTTGGGGCGCAGGGTCAGACAGTTGGTGTGACAGCCCTGGAGCAGGTAGGGTTTGGTATCTTGTTCAAGGATGCTTCAGCAGGCCCTAAAGAGGTTTCTCCCAAACAGGCAATTGAACCCTAGAATAAACCTTCAGAATAAAAGTTTGATGCTCTACCGACAGAGCTATCCAGGCTTTACTGAGCCAGCCGTGTGTTCCTTATGCCAAAGCAAAATGCACATCACAAAAATTGATGGAAAATACAGTTTCCCTATTCTATTCTATTTCATTCTGTTCTATTCAATAAAAAAGGAAAGGAAAGAGAGGAACACAGGCACCATCCTCGCTGTAGGTGTTATCTTTTTAGGGCAGCATGAGCTGTCGTATAATGAAGCTTTGGAAGACGGACCGCTGAGCCTAAGGCTAATAATGCACCACTGACAGAGCGAGGTAGTTGCCATCAATGGTGAGCAACAGTCATTGCTGGGCCAAGCAAAGAGAAAGCCCTTTGAGTATTGCATCTCTCACATTGCCTGAGAGTTATAGGAGCAATACTAAATAGCCCTGTAGGTTGGTGATGAATCAATGAGATGGAGCAAAAACACTAGGGGCATCTGATGATAGCAACAGAGCAGTTTTTCTACTTGCGTATTTGACAGCGGACAAAAAGCTAAAGGTGGCACACATGCACATTGGAATTATATTTTGGGAGGGGGTGCAGTAGGTAGGGGTGGGGGAGGAGGATTGTTTTGCATTCCAGTCCTTAAATTGGCAATTTCAGTTCCTTGATAAACTACCTTTGAATAGGTAGGTTGTATAAATGTCGGCATCGATGCCTCAAATATTTCTATATATATACTTATGTATAAGGTCAAGATTTTTTTTCAGAACCATCCTCTAGAAGTGCATCTAGAAGAAGAAAAATAAAATAAATTGCATGGCAAAACAAATTACTTAAATTATTAGTTTGCGTGGGATTACCATTATCATCAAAATATGGTGAGTAATATGTGCTGGAATTTTTAGTTTACAAATTAGAGACATGGCACCCCCAACAGTTAAAATCACCAATGATCCCCACAATATCACAAATCAATTCAAATCAACGTCCCTAGGCAAAGGTATAACTACTTCCAGTGCAGTTGCACCGGGGCCCAGATCTCCAAAGGGCCCATCGGACTGCCAAGAAAACATCAGAGCCAGACAGAAAGAAAATCGTGGATAATTTTGTCCAGTGCCGGTTGAATGAACTTCTAATTAGTTTAGGGGAGGAATTGGAGATGTCCAATATAATGATCACGAGGCCATATCAGTGCCAAATAACAAATAGGCTGCCGTGTTTGCATGATTAATAATGATCAGTAAATGTAAATGGTCGTGTGAACAGGGGCTGTGCGTGTAGGAGTCTGTTGCACCTACAGGCTTATTTTTGATGGTCGTTTGTTTTGGGATTGTTGTCATGGGCTCCTTAGGCTGGGCAACTCGTGACAGTAAGCTTGATTTGTGTTGCATTTTATGGTAGAAGTGTTAAAGCTGTAGGCTATACGGTATGAAGGAAGTTTGTTTGATGTAGGGATCAGGCTGTGGTGGTTTGAGGACTGCTGTCCATGGTGCTGACCAGGGGAGGTGGTATGAGACGGGGCGCAGCGGACCTCTCGACAGTGACGTTTTTGCAATTGTCTGCTCTGTGACAGATATGACTGCTGATTTGGATGTGATGGCGAAGGCGGTAGTGCACGTGTGCATGTGGGGAAGGGCCCGACATTATCATGTTACACCAGTGTCCCCAGGTCATATCAGTCATGTGAATAGGGCTGAAGCATCCTTACCTGCTCCGTGGGTGCTGCTCCTGGATGACGCTGAACTCTGAGCATTCTGATGAAATGCAGACATCAGTTTCATTGTTCAGAAATATGTTGTTAGTGCATTTTATTCTTGCACTTGTTACCTTGTTCCAAGCCGGTACTGTCCCAATAAATATTACTGGGGACCTAGTTAAAGTGAAAACCATTTTTTTCATAGTTTAAATTGAAGTGATTGAATGATTTGTTTGGGTTGTCATTGTCATTTACAATAAAGACTGTGTAAGACCACAAGCCGTCTCCAGAAATCTGCCCATTCCATTTCTACAAGCCCCACACTTGTTACAATGACATGTATGAATGATGAATACCTTTTGTGATGAATTGCTTATTTCCCACAGAGAAGGGCACACAGTGGACACTATGAGCCGGTCAGTGCCTCATTCAATCGTAACAACTACTTCAATTTAGGCTTCACAATGTGGAAATGTTATGACATGGAAAAGGGGGATACATCTTGACAGAAAAATATATTTTTTAAAAAGCCACATAGCTCTTACTAATTCATGTGGCACAAGGGGGAGAGATCAGTTAGCATAATCTAGCAGACATGAATGTTTCAAACAAGACAATCACATTTTTGTCTTTGTAGTTTTTGTTTTAGAAAAGTGGTATACAAATATAATTGCTATTATTTTCCGATTTTTCCCATTTTTTTATTATTTTTTTGGCAGAAGTGTAAAGGGTTGATATCCGCTCACCTCACGTAACTCTGCCTGTAGCAGTGAAACACTCTGACAAAACAATTTCTTTTCAGTCTGTGTTTCTACTGAGGCAGCCGCTTCTGCATCAAATGGGAGAGTACGCAAATCATTCTGTATTCTGTTTCAAGTGTGACGTCAGCAGGAGGATGACGCTGGCAAACCTCAGCTCCACAGCAGGAGTATAGGAATGAAAATATTTGGAAGCGGTGGAGATAAAGAGACTGACAGAGAAAGAGGGATAGAAAAGGTGCTTGAGTGAGAGACACGCGGAGAGTGTAAAAGGAGGAAGGAAACAGCAAGACAAGAGGGGGAAAGAATAAGAGAGAGATATGATCCAGAAAAGACAGAGAAAGAAAGATTAATACGATATAGATAATGAAAGACAAACAGAGAGAGATACTGTACAGAATAACAACACAGAAAGAGTGGTATTATGGGATAGTTGGGAAATTGAGTTCTTGGTTGACTAAACACCTCCAGACTGGATACCTTTTCTGTTACACCTGTGTTTGAATGTGTTTTTGTTCAAGACAGTATTCATATCTTTAACCAGCATTTAGATTATATCAGGTGTAGTGGGCTCTCAGTTACTATAAATGCATTAAAGAAAAAAAACAAAAAAAAAAACAGCTTATCATTGCTTTGGCTGACGCTGTGAAGAAATATTAATTCTCAGATCATTGAGCATACTGTTTGTAAAATGGTATCTGCATTGGAACGGATTTTTAGACATCGTTTGACGCACTTCCTGAAAAAAGGAAAAATTGCCCAGGGAGACCCGCATGATGCTGTTGAGAAGGAGGGAGGAGCTAGATCAATAGATAGATGGATGGAATTCTGACCAAAACAAGGTGAAACCACAACATTTCTAAGACCTGACTGTAACATTTAAAATGCTTTATTCATCGGCATCCAAGACCTTTTGAAAGCCTTGAGCTTGGACGATACAAATTTAAAGACTTTTTCAGGATCTGAAGGAGAGAGAGAGAGAGAGAGAGAGAAACTGGACTAATAGGAAAGTAATAGGAAAGTAACAGTAATAGCGGAATACAGAGGACAGAGAGAGAGAGACAGGAGAGTACAGGAACTCAAGAGAACTCACAGAACAAACACACTAGGCCTTTAAACCACAAGGGTCTTCCTCAGGCTGTGCAAACAGATTGAACACTGCACACCTAGGATATAGGGAGAAACCCTGAGGTTGTACACATAGAGATTCAAATGCTCCAACAAATAGGTTGGCTGTACATGGAGCTTCCGCACTCCCCATGGCAATTACTGATATTTGGAGATTGTGTGTCTCGTCAAACATGAAGTAATTGTTTGCCAGTGTCCTCAGTATTTGGGGTACTTGCCTATACTGTCACTCAACGTCTATAGGTTAGGTACCTCTCCATTGACCTGGTCTAATTAGGATAAAGAGTCAGCCAAGACTCAAATGTAGGAGGGTAATGTGCACACAAATGGTTGAATATCATGGTCTACAAATTTACTGGTTCCAGTATATCATTGTCAGACACATATATCATTGTCTTAGGCAGAAGGTGCAGTATGGGCGTTTTTAAGCAGGAGGAATCTGTGGTCATGGTTTGTGATGTGGCCACACTGTTTTATCTCTTATACACCTCTGCAGTCTGATAGGTGTTGAGTCTACTGTTATTGTTAGTTTCACTTGGCTGTGTCATCGCCTTAGCGTGGTACTGAGCATAATCTGGCACCACCACCGCTCGACCTTATGCTCGGCCCAGATCACAATAGAGTTATCTTGTTGTAATTCTCTTAGTGCCTCTCGTTCACACTTTCTCATATTGTGTCTAAATATTGGAATCTTGAGCTCAAGCTTGGCAATGTCCTGGTGTATTTGCAGTACGTATCAATGGCCGAATCAATATTGCCGGGAGGCACAAATGAGGAAGGAGGGCAGAGCACAGTAATCGAGTGCTGTCTGAAATGGATTCTCAGTCTTAGTATACAGGTAAATGTGTGTAAACTGTAAATGAATCATACTTAGCCACTTACTGGAGAGGTTCACCACTGGTGTTGGTGTCGGGCTCATCCCTGGCTCCTGGTATTGGGACAAGCACGGTGTTTAAAGCTGCCCTGGCGAGACCAGCCGAGTGGGCTGCCTCCTCCTGGTTTCTGTAAAAAACCGAGGACTGTAGCGACAAAGAGGAGGAGGATGGTGACTTGGGGCCATTTGACTCCACTGCTTCTTTTCCACTTGAACATATGTACTCTGGGGAGGAATCACCAAAGGAGACTCTACTCTGTTTACGTGACACCATGCATAGACCTTGTTCTGCTGGTAGTCTGTGATGCATTTGCAGGCCTTGACTTTTTGGGTACCTGTTTGGACCTTTTATTCACCTGTCAGGATTGCTGTCACTCTCCTTGTTCTATTGTTCCCTATATCCTAGGTGCACAGCATTCATTCAAGGGTCTGAGGAAGACCCTTGTGGATGAAATGCTTTGCGTGTTTACTCTTAAGTTTTTCCTGCCTCATGTGAGATGTACCACACTTACAACTGCTAGGGTTCAGTGTGTTCCTATACTCAAGTAGTTTTCTTTACTTTGATGAGTATGATTATGAAAAAACATATTGGAGCAAATGATTGAATATGTAATGCGTCTGCCAAACACACACCATGCATTATTCACAATGCGAATACATGTCCTGGAACACACACACACACACACACACAGACTTAAGTTCTCTAACACACACTTACCAACACATCTACAAAGGAAATGGCCTTCAGAAACGTTATTGCTTGCAGGGATATAATGTTCACTCACACATACATTCAGATGAAGACAGCTGAGCACACACAGACACACACACACACTCACAGTCAAGAATGGTCTTTACTTATTCTACAGCTTGCAGGACATTCACCCTGTCTGTTCTCGTTCTGGTTCCTATGAGACCTCTGTTTCTCAGTTGCTGCCTTATTGCATGCTTTATATAACACCCCTTCCTTCTCTCATTCTGTTTGCTTTTTTCCCAGGACTTTTCCCCCTTTCCCTCCGCCTCCATAATCCATCTCTTCCGCAGTGGCATAGATCAGATATTTATTATCTGCGGACCCAAAAGGATCTGCCTACAAGCTCTGACAAGAAAGAGGAGGAGGGGGGTTGGGGGCTAAATTAGATTTTGGCAGGTATTATCCGTTTCCAAGACGTATGGATGTCCAAGGACATCGCCGGCAGGGTAAACAGTGGCACACGAGGCAGCTGGTTAAATATAACAAACACAACAAATAAACTGTCGTCATGTAGACACAGTGAGAAATGAGTTGTGAGATGGGGCAGATGTGGGGGAAGGGTTGGTGGGTTATTGTTGTCATGATGGAGGTACAGTAAGAGACATCACATATTAGTGGTTTGATGGTGCTAGCCTTCATGGTTGTCTCTGTTTGTTAATGGTTGTTCAAAGGTGGGTTGATATGGGAGGGCTGGGGTCCAATTAGCCTATGTGCTTGGGTCTATTGCAGATTTGATTGAGCCCAGTTTCTTTGGAAAAAGTGACAGCCCTTGTTGTCTATGCTGCCCATGTTCATCACCAGGTTGTCAATGGGAGACAGGACAGTTGGGTGGTGTAGGTGTAGGTTGCAGGGCATCCACAACATATGGTGAATACAATCTTGGTCAGTGTAATGACAAGTGAATTGAAATGTATTTATTAATCAGGCAAGTAAATAAAGGTATAGTTATGAAATAGATCCCTTAACTGCTGCCACACATAATGGCAGCAGTTAAGGGGTCAAACCGGATCCATTTATTTTACCCTGTATCCTGTACCCAGTGTGAAATGAGGGCTGTATAGACCCTGTGCATGCTAAGCATCACAATAAACACAACCCGTGGTTGTTTTTCAGAGCAATAATAATGATCTTTCCTATTGAAATAAAGGATAACAATGGCTCAAAAAACAGCCGTTTCATTTGCCACATTTGTGTTTCACTCTAAAACCAAAATAGCCCGTGGGTATCCCTGTCTTCTATCAAATGGGCTGAAATGATAGATCCTTGCTGAGGAGAGACACAGATGAAACAAGATGAGCTAATGAAAATACACCTCAAAGTAACATTCAAAAGCATGAAAAGCAGCAAAACTCCATGATTTATTTGTTAGTTTTTTAGATTGTCATAACGGCTTTCAGCAGGAGTCAGTCTTGAAAGGTCTGGAAATGATGTAATCATCACATTTAAAGCAAAACAACCAATAATGATGTTTGCCCTGTGACTGAAATCCCCAACTCATTGAAAGCTATAGTGACACACACACACACACACACACACACACACACACACACACAGACTCACTTCACGCTGCTAATTTGCCCATGGACACGAATAAAAACTCTTCTGGTTTGGCATCAGCCTTGTATTTCACACGTCTGTCATTTATGTATCTTGCTTTATTAACCTTGTGCTTTGCCGATGCTGCTACACTGGAACAACTCTTCAGCCTTGTTATGTTTAGTCTTGTATGCACTATATGTGAGTTCCTGTTACATGTTGAGTGTGAACACCAGGTAACCAGGTCAGATCCTTGGCCACCCGTTGGATTTGTTGAATTAAAAAGATTTTGGTTCTGTAAATTTATAAAAATAGTTTGATGAATTGAGGTCTTTACTGGAGTCTTGACAAAATGCCATGTCAACCTCTCCTAGGCTGTTATTCATGTCCATGGAGCCTTCAGCAAATCCCTGCTGGGAACCATGCCGCAATAAAACTAGTGGAAGCAAAAGGAATCATTTGAAGAACAGCAAGTGGTGCTATTGGAGTATTGGGATGGTGTGAAAAAAGAGTAGGAGCAGGAAGCAGAAGGGGGAGAAAGAGGAATGAAGAAATCATAAAAGAATCAGGATGTGAATGGTGAGTTAAAACATTACACTCCAACAGTTCAATGTGATTTTTGCCAAGAGGAGGAGCCAGTGGATCACATGATCACTAAGTGTAACAGATGATTATGGGTTCAGACAAGGCAGAATACCGGTGGCGTCAAAAGGGATTATGGATTTGATCAATAATCAATTTCCTAAAAGAGACGGGACTGATAGACAGGGTGCAGGGCGAGTACGGTCCAGAAGAGGTCGGCAATACAACACTAACATGGATGTCAACCGCCAATAAACTGCGAGAAGAGGAAGCGGAAGAAGAAGAAGACGACTACGACGCAGCAGCAGCAGCAGCAGCAGCAGCGTTGGACAGTCACGTAAGATGGCGACCAACGTGAACTAAAGTTTAGACGCTTCCCGGAAAACTACCTGAACAGTGTTTGTGATTTTCATTTTTTTCAACTTTTACCTCAGACTCCTGTTGACCTACAAAGCTGTTTGCGTTAGCATATCTAGCTAGCTGGACGTAGACCGTTAGGGGCGTAACTTAACGCAGCGCGAGACAAATTGTTCGATCTCGACCAAACTGTGTTGTTCACTCGGTTTTATAAGAAGTATTAAAACTCCGTTTGGCCCCGAGAGGAGAAGAAGCTCTCTTGTGGACTCCGGTTGAGCTGTGAAGCCAGGGAGCTTTGGAGGACAACGTTTGTCTGTCAGTAAAAAGTTCAGGAGAAAAAGTTCCTGTGGTGTGAAAATGTCTCGAGTCCAGATGCTGAGAGCGTTGATGAAGCAGCGACTAACTGCGGCTGTTGAAGAGATATTTGGGCTGTTTGAAAGAACGATAGCAGAGTACGAGGAGGAGGTTTCTCGTTCAAAACAGGAGAACGACCGACAACGGAAACTACTGGACGCTGTTTTGAACCCTGAAATCCGGTTACACAGAGCAGGTTTGTACAGTTCAACTGATAGTTTCACATTATTCACACATTTTGTGCCATTTATGTTGTGAGTAACTGTAAAGGTAGCATCTTGAGCACATTAACGTTATGAAGTAATGATGGCATGCTGAGGTTAACTTATATCTGTTTCAGCCATACCTCCAGACGCCCAGCAGCTGCTGGTCAGTAAAGAAGAGGTTCCCCCTGAGCAGCAGCAGTGGAGCCCCAGTCTGGACCAGGAGGACCCAGAGTCCCCACACATTAAAGAGGAACAGGAGGAACTCTGGACCAGTCAGGAGGGAGA
>OOFE01012752.1:43754-58179 GCA_900323365.1 Monocentris japonica | reverse complement strand
AGGGTTGAGGGAAAGCTGAACGGAGCAAAGTACAGAGATATCCTTAATGAAAACCTGGTCCAGAGCGCTCAGGACCTCAGACTGGGCCGAAGGTTCACCTTCCAACAGGACAATGACCCTAAGCACACAGCCAAGACAACGCAGGAGTGGCTTAGGGACAACTCTGAATGTCCTTGAGCGGCCCAGCCAGAGCCCTGACTTGAACTCAATTGAACATCTCTGGAGAGACCTGAAAATGGCTGTCCACCGACGGTCCCCATCCAACCTGACAGAGCTTGAAAGGATCTGCAGAGAAGAATGGCAGAAAATCCCCAAATCCAGATGTGCAAAGCTTGTCGCGTCATACCCAAGAAGACTCAAGGCTGTAATCGCTGCCAAAGGTGCTTCAACTAAGTACTGAGTAAAGGGTCTGAATACTTAGGTCAATGTGATATTTCAGTTTTTCCTTTTTAATAAATTTGCAAAAATTTCTAAAATTCTGTTTTCTCTTTGTGGTTATGGGGTATTGAGTGTAGATTGATGAGGGAAAAATGAATTTAAACGATTTTAGCATAAGGCTGCAACATAACACAATGTGATAAAAGTGAAGGGGTCTGAATATTTTCTGAATGCACTGTATATACATATATATATATATATTATAAAATTCATGCACCTAGGCCAATTGAAAAGCAGTCTACCTTTCAAACTTTGTTTCTGTGTCAATTTGTGTGTGTGCATAATTTTGACAGAAGCCTCTCTATGGTATTCTGGATCACCAACTGTCCTATACAGCAAGCTGTTACTGTCAAACACTCACAATTATTGGTTTGTTGCCATGATAACGGTCACCTTCTTCCCATACAATGGTCCTTGTCCATAGACGTGTAGATATCTTTAGCCTTGAAATGTTATTGGTTGTTGGCATACCACATGATAGAACTAGAAGAGGACTTACAGTAATGGCTGCATATGATTCATGATGTTTATGTTTATGGTTATGGCGAACTTTAAGAGTTAGCTTGTATCACATATCTTTCTATAGCACACCCATTCATTATATTGAGTGGAGACACACTGAATGAACTTCATAGCCCAAATGCCACTAAGGCCAGCAGCATAATTCCTCTCTAAAGCCTCTCCTGTCACCTGTAACATGATCACTGCCCATCTTCAATGACCTGAGGTGACCTCATCTCGAGGTGTTAATGTGGTGAGAACTCCATGTAGGACTGAGTGAACTGCTTCTTTGACCAGTGCAGGCTAGCGAGAGATTGGTTCCTCATCTTTTTTTCCTTTTCCACTGATAGGGTTCATGTATGGGGTCCTCTGGTCAGTTTATTCCTAACCTGTCACTCCCACTTGGCATAATTAGTTTCTATCAGAGGAAGTCTGACTGCCCATCAAGTGTCCTCATTGGGAATGTTTTAACAGGCATGCGCTGATAAAAGTGTCAAAATGTCTGCATATGTTTATGTGTATTGTTTATTATAACAGAAATTAGAGTGAATAAGAGGTGGTGGTGGCTGAGAACACTGCTGCCCTAGTGCTCTATGCCATTAATACCAAAATAATATGAAAACCATAAGACATAGGCAGTTTATAAGCCTGACTAATAAACTCCTATAGTAACCTGCCATACCAACAAACAGTTTCAGCTCTCGGCAAGAGGAAGGAATTGTAAAATTCACAATAGCCTCTACCTTAGCTCCAATGGGACAGACTTGACCGTGGCCAACAACCTTACCCAGGTATGTAACTGTGGCTGTCCAAACTCGCGCTTGGCGAGGCTCAAGGTTAAGTTTGCAACAGCTAGCAGTCTGAACACTTCAAGCTGGGCTGCATGTTAAGACCAGGTAGAACTATAAATCACCAAATCATCAAGGTAAGCCTCACAATCTGCCATTCCCTCCAACACTTTGTTTACCAGACGCTGAAATTGAACTGGAGCATTACGCATCCCAAAAGCCGTGACTGTGTACTGGCAAGAGTCATCAGATGTCACAAAAGCTGAAATCTCATGAGCTCGTTTCCTTTTCTCACCAACTAGTGATCTCAATTTCATAATGAGTGGCAAGTTTTGAAAGTTGATCTTTAGTGAAACGCTCACTAATGAAGTCTTCAAATGTTGGCATGTTAGAGAGGAGCTTCACTACCAATTACACTACTAAATTAAGGATAAGTACCATTAAAGCACAGTTATCCTTACAGCAAGTGTGCACACAACGAAAGTGTCCAATGCAGCCAACAGCTACCAATACAATAGTGGCAAAATAAAAAATGCTCTCTATCTAATGGCTAATAAACCATAATCACAAAATCACTGTGTGTATGTTTATGATCTAATTTCCAAATTTCACAACTCCAGTTCTTGGGAAATGCAAGGTCAACATTTATATGAGCTTTAACTGAAAATTATGTTCAACTATGTGTGTGAGGCCACTGTGTGTCAGCTGCACAACTGTGGCCTCAAGTAACTTCCTCAGTTTCAACAGCCTAAGCATAGAGAACGAGAGAGTTATTACTGCAGCACACTTTAACAACGACAGATAGCAGGATACTATGTAACTCAACGTTATTATTCTTTTCTCTGGAGCTTTTTCTACCTGTGCACAAAGTAAGTATACATTTGTCCTTATTACTGCTCCTCTGCAGTTTTTAAAGTGATTTTCAAACTCCAAAAGCTCCACCTCAAAAAGTCATGGAAACTCTACCATCCTTTTAGTAGGAGTGGGAATGAGTGGGATTTAAAATTTTAAATTCATTTGTGAATCTTTTCATAAATATGTCTTTAACATAATAAATCATTGCTAGATTGATATATTAATTGTTGATGTAATTATTCTAATAATCATTCAATTTTATTTTATTTTAATTATTGTACTTTATAATTATTCCTTTTTAGGAAGTCATGAACTTACTCAAAGTTATGGATGCTTTGACTCTGGCGATACTCAGTTCTTTGTAATGGTGGATGATAATGAACTCTACTGTGCAAGCTACAAGAAAGGAGAAGTTGTTTGGAATAGCAGGATCCCATCTGCTGCCCATCTTCCTTGGGTCTACAAATATGCAGTGTTTTACAAAGACCTATGCAAAGGCCAAATAGATGATTGGAAAAAAACACACATCAGCTGTAACAAAAACTAGAGGTAAGTGAAATGACTGAATCTGTATGTCTATCATCGGGTTTGTTGTGTATCCACTGTTGTACAATTTAGTGTTAATTCAACCCTCAGATGCACCTGAAAGCATCATCTACCCCAGAGATGAAGTGATGGAGGAGGTACAGAATACTCTCATCTGCTTTCTCAACCATTTCTTCCCTCCCTCCATCAAAGTCAAATGGACCAAGAATGATATGATATTTACCTAATCCTGATGGGACGTTCCATGTTTTCTCCACCCTGCGCTTCATCCCCAGAGAAGGAGACATCTATGCCTGTACTGTGGAACACGAGGCCCTGGAGGAGCCTCAAACCAGGTTTTGGGGTGAGACAGCAGACTCTTCATGTTGTAATCATTCTATATCTATATTTCATTGATGGACCACCACATAGTAACAAAACAGATTGTTCTATCCTTCAATTAAGGGTGGTGTTTACTGAAATGCATCTTTTACAAAAAATTAAAAACATTTCAAACAATTTCTTTATTCATCACCGTTTAATTAATGTTACTATTGACACCAGAATGCATTACATGAAGTACATTTAGGCTCTGAATGAACCAGTCATGTCAGTTTTTAACTCCAGATGAAATAGCCTTTGGATTAGCTGGTGTGAGATGGAGGTTGACGGTGAAAGCCTCATGTACAAGGAGTTAACATGGGTAGGTAACCCCTGGTTATTTTCTCCTGTCCTCCCCAGAGCCTGACATAAGTAAGACCAGTTCTGGTCCAGCTGTCTTCTGTGGAGTTGGCATGAGTCTGGGACTTCTGGGAGTTGCTGCTGGAGTATTCCTTTTTGTTAAAGGAAACCATCAAGAAGGAACACATCTGTGATTTCCTTCCTTTTATTATAATGGCAGACATTAAAGATTTGTTTGTGTAGGGGAAGAGGAGAGCAAACATTTTAATTTCTGTACTTCAGTATTTTTTGTTTTGGCATTTCTTTAATTGATGTGATTAGAATACATGCTATCATCATTTCTTTCCATACTTTTATTTACATTTAGCTCACTGTCAGTGTTGTTTACTTGTTACTCAGTTTGAAAGTAATTATATTACTTTATTTATTGCTCCCTGGGAGAATAAAATTGTTGCACTACTCATTATATTAGTTTTCCAAGATTGTTTCCTGTTACCTTAAAAATTATTAAAATTATTAAAAATACTTCTGTGCTCCTCTGTCACTGATAACCAAAACTGCTAGCTTGGCTTTCAACACCTTTGCATAGTTTACAATTGACAACAATATTTTTTGTCGTATTTCTTCTCGACAAAATCAAAGTAATGGGAATATTTTCACGCATACTTTAGTTATGACCAAAACACAATCCCGGATGGAGATTGGCTTATTAAACTTAAATGTGATATGAAGGGGTGATAACAAAAGTAACGTTGTAATGATTTATTTCTCTGATTGGTAACTGTAATATTATGACATTTGTTTAAACAGCAAAAGATACAGAATCCAATACTAGATATGTGAACCCAAACTCATGATTTGGAGCTTTTGGATAATACCAATACTAATAATGATCATAACCATCATCATCATGATACGGTGGGTTTTTCCTATGACATGTCATGACTTGTCATATTGTTGTATCATTGGATACGTATAACTGGCATTTCAGTGTGCCAGCGCTTACTTCCTTGTCTGTGTTTCTGTCTTGATCCTGTCGACTCATTAATGTCTCATGACAGAAGCTTTATTCCTGTAGATTTGTATTGACATGAAAACATGTATATTGGGAATTTCCTTCGTTTTATGGTCTTCTCTCTTCTCAGCCAGGGTGAGTTGCATCGTTTTTCTATTTACCTGCTCCAGTGAAATTTCAATTTCTTTCTTTGAGTAAGTTGTATCAATTATTATAATCATTAATTTGACATCAATACTTTTGTGTCCTTTCATTCTAGTTTTCTCAGATGGAGATTTTTTTTAGGCCACTGCATAATGCACTTTCAAAGGTCCAGGCTATAAAAATATTGAGTTTAACATAATGGTTCATTTTAACCAGCAATTAGAGGCAAAATACAACAGCACAAAAGGCAACTGGACAGGATTCACAACCTATGGAAAGCTAATGGCACAATATTTGAACACTAATCCTTATGAGGTAATACAGAGAAAAATTGATAAGAAGCTGCTGTGCACAGACAACAAAGCCTCTATATTCAGTTCATGTGTGCACATGCATGTGTTGCATGTGTTTATGTGGATGTTTTCAATCTAGTCACAACCACAAAAAATGATGATATCATACACAGAAGCTGTCAAATGGTGTATTGGTGTATTATCATAATAATGGTATACCTTAACTTGTTTCTTTTAGATAATTTCAAAGCTACACCCAACATCAAGCTGACAGAGAAGTTACCGAGCGGTAGACACCCTTCCATACTTGTCTGAAGTGCATATGACTTTTACCCAAAACAAATCAGAGTGACATGGTTGAGGGATGGACAGGAAGTGACCTCAGATGTTTCTCTCAAGTGATGGCTGATGGGGATTGGTACTATCAGATTCACTCCTACCCTGGAGTACACACCCATTTCAGGAGAGAAAATCACCTGTGTGGTACAACCCCTCAGCCTCACTGAACCAGTGTTTCAAGTCTGGGGTAAGAGTGTGTTATGGTGCATGTGTGTGTAAGGTCAGCAGATGTATGATGTTTCTGAGCTCTTTTTCTCATTATTTTAGACCCCTCCCTTCCTGAGTCAATAAAATAGTCGTGGGAGGGTTTGGTCTGCTACTTGGTTTTGTCTTTGTGAGTGCTGGATTGATCTACTACAGGAAAAAGTGTGCTGTGCACATCACTCTCTGTCTAGGTGAACACATTACAGAAAATATAGCAAGACCAAGACCTAGTCATTTTATTCTGATTTCAACAGGACGGACGTTGATTCCTGTGGAACGCCTTCCTCCAACTGGAAGGATAGAGCAATCTGAACAACTACCAATATAACTGGTACACACTGTCCGTGGCGGTGTTATTATGGCTCTGAAATATATAGTAAAGTTGTTATTCTGTCAGAGGCAAGCCCATATTTCATCTTAAGCAGGCAGCCCTGTTTGTTTTTTTATTGTTACTATCATTATGTCTGAGTGGTAAAACTATCTTGTAATTATTTTATTGACAATCTTGGTATTGGTTGCAAACTGCAGCATGAATCAGATGGGGGTGTCTCATATGCAGCTATCCCAAAAAAAGACTCATAATTTTGTATGCCCACCCTGCAGGACCTGAACTATTTTTCAAATAGTTGATCAAACCCCCCCAGATATATTGCAGTCATTTTGTGCTATGGGGCAGTAAAAATTAGACTTATTGCCCCTTTAATATATTTTAGACAAATGGGTTTGATTTGTGTTCACTAAGTTCACTGACGTCTTCTGAGTACAGCTATGTGTTGAGCAATGTTTACAATTGAAATTTGTGATGAAATCTGCTTCATTTACAGATGCTTTGATTCAGCAACAGCATGTGAGTGCGACTAAAAACACTACATTGAACCCCTTTAGCCAATCCTGCAAGTGGGAGACTAATGCGATTCAATCCAAACTTCTTGAAACAATATTTACAGACTCTCAGTCTTGACTCATCTCTTCGTCAGAGATGGGAGAGGCATAGAGAGCAGGAAGGCGATGGGAGGGTGATTGATTTCATCAGGTCTGGTGGCTGCTAAATCCCACCACTTTCATTAAGTTCCCCATCTTAGTTTAGCCCACCTAATCTGACCTTTCAGTTGCTACGACGCCTGCTAAATCCATATTATATATTGTCTCGCCGCACTGCTTCCCCCTCTCAGTCTATTGCTTGTTCTCTCCTTTTTCCAAAGTGAATGTTTATATGAGCCCTTTGTCTTTTTGTTTTCGTCTCACCTTCCCTCCCTCTGCATATCTCTTCTTTTCACTCCTTCACTTAGAGGTAAACACACGCACACATCCAGACACACACAGTGACATTCAACACACACAGTAACACATATACACATTTTGTTTTGGAGCCCGATAATCTTTATCAATACACAGGATGTGATAACAATCCTTTGTGCCATAGTCCAGTGTGAGCAGCCATAGCCGAAGCCTAGTTCAGATGTTAAAAGAATCTCATAATCCACAAATGCTGTCCTTGGAAAGACTTGTTTTACATCCTGACAAAATATGTTATGTATGTAGTTATCCCTTTGTTTGTTTGTTTGCATACCCCACAACTTCCTCAAGCCACGTTTCTTCCGCTCTACACTTTCACAATTCATCCACTGACCCTGTTTTTCCTGAGCAGCCTTGGCAAACCTTGTTGCCTCCAACATCATCTTTCTTTTCTCAGACAGTGCCTGCTGAACAGCTGAATGGCGCTACACTCCTGTTAATATCTCCAATATTACATTTGCAATATTACCTTTGCTCTGTTAGGCTAGATATAGGCAGTTCCAAGATTCCTTTCCCATACAAAGCCACGGTACAAACACACTGTATGACTCCAAGCCATTTCCTGACATACGAGCTAACAAGACTCTAACTTCTCTACCTTTGCTGTAGGTATCTGATATACTGTCAAGGGCCACATTAACCAAGGCATCAGACAGATTTCAGGCACCACATCTCTAATTTACCTGGTTTTCTTGTCCTCTCTAAGGCCTCAATGTCGCCAACTACCTCCTGCCTTCACTCCCAAATCTTGTCATTTAACGTCGTACCACCTTCCTGAGCTCCTGACAGGCTTCTCTAGTACTGCTGCAGTTGTTTCCTCATCTACGTAGAGCCTTTTGTTTGACATTTTCATCCTAGCCAAATTTAGGTTATAGATTCTATCAGTCACGAGCCAGAGAGGTCTGAGAGAAAGAGAGAGAAACAGGGAGACAGAGAGATACACAGGCAGTCCGACAGGCGAGAGAGAGAATCCAGTGAGAGAGTGAAAGTATGAGAAAACAGACTATAGATTGAGAGACTGATATTATATGCAAGATCAAACCACGTAACACTCATGTTTACTCTCTTTTTCTCTCGTACTTTCTCTCTCCCTCTCCTTTTCTCCCTCCCTTTTTCTCTCCGCCTCTCTCTCAGCAGGGCTTGTGTAAGAAGTGCTCTCTCTATTCATAATAAATGAGATGGTTTTCCCCAAGCAGCATGCAATCCAACTTTTACCAAAACACACCAGACTGGAATAAAGGGGACAAAGAGCTTATGTAAGATGAAAGAAGACTTGTTTATCAGCCCATTGAACGGGGCCTGTGAAAAGACATCAGCTTGTTGTGGCTCAAGGCTTAGTTCTTTGAAGTTTAACACTTTGAAAAAGTGAGAGCTAAAAAATGCAATAGATATAAATTGACTGTGAATGGGATATCAGTCTATCAGTCTATTCTCTGTCCTTAGTTAACATAGTGAGTCCCCGAGATGAGGCAAGCTTATCCTCAGACTGTCACTCAAATCATCACATCATCCAAGCTCTCTCCATTAGAATACTCCATACTGTACTTTTGGGTCGCAGTGAACAGGTCGACATCACATGGCATCAGCCAAACAGTAAAAAAGGCATTTACTTTTCCCACTGGCCTTTGAGTATGTAGATTTAAGAAAAAATCAAATAGACATAGCATTTCCTTTCAAGAAGAGTTTGTTTACGCTCATGAGTGTATGCCTCCATTAGATGATACACAAACGATATGAATGCATAAACACCCCAGCGTGTACAGCAGGGAGAAAGAAGAAATCAAAAATGGAGACGGCATTCAAAGCAAGTCTTCAGAAAAGACTTACTAAATTATGAAACTCTATCGTAAACGATGATAACTACCCTTTTTGACACGCTCCTAGAAAGAGTTGAGATCTTTCAAACACTATAGCATCAGGAAGCTGACAGAATGATGCACTTCACTCTCTCTGGTGAGAGAGGTGAAGAGACTGAAAGAGAGAGGGGGTGAGAGAGGAAGTAAGGAGAAAGAGTCATAGAAATTGAAATTGAGAATCAGTCATAGAAAGTAAGTGAACGCTAGAGGAGAAAGTAAGTGAAAGGTTGGAGGAGATGCTGACTCAAGGAGAATGGGGATGAGGAAAGACACAGGAGGAGTGGGGAGCTAGAGAGAGATAGTTGTCCTTATCCATGGCCTCTTATGTAATAGTGCAACAGTCTGTCAATGTCCTATCCAATGTCCAATGTCCTGTCAATGTCCTATCCACCTTCCTTCTGCAACACTGCCTTCTTTTTGCTCTCTTATTCCTCCCTCTCATCATCTCTTATCTTTCACCCCCTTTCTTTTTCTCTCTGCCTCCATTTTTCTAACCCTTTCTCCCCTCCCTCACTCTCCAATCCATTTCTCTCCCATAATGTGTGTGCATATAAACACATCTCTCTAGTAGACCATACACTGTGCTGTCAGGCTGGGGATAGAGATTGTGCACAGTGGAGTGATCCATAGTGAGTGAGCTTGACACTATGTAATCTATGCTTCGGTGACCTCTGATACATGATGGGGAGGCAGGCGGAGAGGAAGAGGGGGAAGAGGAGAGCGCTCTCTCCCACCTGCAGCGATCAGTATTAATAACTAATGCCATTCCATGTATCTTTGACATAGTTCATGCAATACAGTCTTTTGCTCTCAGCTGTCAAGCTAGGGAGCACTCTTTAAAGCCTTAGGGTAGGTGGCACCTTGCTGTGCATATGAGGGCTGGTGTCAATCACCTTCAATTGAATCCATTCAAAATATCAGTTGGACACTGCATCATTTGCTGCCACTATTCCACTGAAAGTGAATTGAACCCCTGATGTTCATTTAAGTGTACTGTGATGCCCCTCAGGTCACTGGAGCTCTCTGTGGCAGGAGTATGTACTGGGTAAGGGCATGATAGCTTCAGTCTTTGAAAATAAGTAGAATAAGTAGTAGAATAATAAGTAGATGAAGTAGTGGCGATAAATGACAGTATGCTCTCACACTGCACCAAGGCACACTGCAGTTTGTTTTACCAACCTGGCAAGACTCATAACTGTGTAAGTCTTCTGTGCTGCGTTGACCAACTGGAAGATTTCAACAAGTCAATTTGTTATTGCTGAATTCATGGCCAATAGGAAAAGAGTTGAAATAATCTTTCATTTAACTGATGATTAACTGATGCATGTAGCCAGTGTGACAATAAATGTAACAGTGGAAAAGTTCAGTATCTGTGAATCTCTTAAAATTAAGCTGGCATGACAATGTTTTTAAAGTGTTGTGCATGTAGTCTATAACATGTGAATCCATCACACCATTCCAGAATGTTAACACTCTTCACTCTTCACTTCACTTTTTCATCACAAATGTGTCAACTGCACATTCACATCCTCATTTGCACACACCCATAGTTGTTTCTGCTGAAGCAGTGTCCAGATCTGTGTGTGTGTGTGTGTGTGTGTGTTCTTCTATCCATGTGGGAACTAGTTTTAGTTTTAGACCTTCGGATTGAGGACATTTTTGCAAAGTGAGGTTATTTTGGACGATAATCACTTCTTCAGGGGGCTAATGTAAGATTAGAGTTTGTGTTTTGGTTTAAGGTTAGGATTAGGATTAGGTTTAGGTTATGGCAAGGATTGAGTTAGGCATGTAGTGGTGAGGGTTAAGGCTAGGGGTTAGGGAATGATGGTAGTCAAAGAAAGGCCCTGAGCCATCTGACAGCAGGTGTGGTAGCCCAAAATGCTGAGACTCAGATTCATACAGTAGTCCTGACTCACAACCTGCCTGTGAGTTAATGCTCATGCCCTCATGAAGTTGACTTATTTTTGTTACGAAACCACGTGGTTGATTTTCAGTTTTACGTAGCACTTCCTGTTGAATTATATAATGCAGAAAAAATTATTTCACCATCATCTTCTTGTATTTTTCCACGTGTTTTGCACAAAACAGCACCTTTCACTCCCTGAGCCGCATGGTTCCTTCCATCTTCAGATCCACTGCAGTTCTTTAACAGCTTCCCTACTGACATTATGCCTCCCCACATGCACGCATGCACACACACACACACACACATACACACACACACACACACACACAATACATTAGACCTCCCCATTATACCTTCCCACATGCATGCACACACACACATTCATCAGGCCCACATTGCAGTTTGCTTCACCTCAGGGATTTTTTCCCATTTCTGGACCCTTTCAGATTCTGCTACTGCCTGTCTAACACACAGATAGCTCTCTCTCCCGCTCTCTCTCTCTCTCTCTCTCTCTCTCTTCCCTCACTTTCTGTCCCCTGACAGTGTGTATTCTGCAGTAGGGCAATAGGAGCTGTAGCTGAGGTCCTCTCTAGGACTTTCTTTTTTGTGCTCTCTACCGCCATCACTGCTCCCTGACGCAGCTCCACGTTGGAGCACAGTGCCATTTATCACAATGTGGGCCCTGGCGCAGTTCTGCACTAGGCTTGGCGGTGACATTTTTAATGGAGCTCTATGATCTGATGTATGATATTTAGCAGTGCTCTGTTTACCGTGATGCCAGTTGGAATCATTTATCAGACTGTGAGATGAAGTAGTGGCGATAAATGACAGTATGCTCTCACACTGCACCAAGGCGCACTGCAGTTTGTTTTTTTTACCAACCTGGCAAGCCTCATAACTGTGTAAGTCTTCTGTGCTGCGTTGACCAACTGGAAGATTTTCTACAAGTCAATTTGTTATTGCTGAATTCATGGCCCATAGGAAAAGAGTTGAAATAATCTTTAATTTAACTGATGGTTCACTGATGCATGTAGCCAGTGTGACAATAAATGTAACAGTGGAAAAGTTCAATGTCTGTGCATCTCTTAAAATTAAGCTTACATGGCAATGTTTTTAAAGTGTTTCATTTGCAGCTGTGTTGTTATTGATTGCATGTATGAAAACAATATTTTGGAATAGATTTGTTAGCATATTGCTTGATAAATGAGCCTCAGCTTATGCCAGTGTAAATTAATATGGGTCTATTTCCATTTTTTGTTTGGCTGCTGTTTCACAGCTCTGTGCCTCGGTCAAGAACCAGGGAGTTTATTACTATGTGCTACCTCTGATGTTAACATTGCTTCAAAAATGAATCTTCCATAAGAGGAGGTGAGATAAAACAAACACACTAAGGACTGCTGTGCCTAATTTGTCAGACATGTGTGCACAGATACACAACAATAATCATCTCTTATGTCACACACATGCAGAGCCATAAATGGACATGGAAACAGAGAAGCTACTTATCTCAACAGAGGAACAGTCATTTATGTTGGAGCTAAGAATATAGAGAGCTCAAAGCAGCAATTAGTCTGTCTGTGGTGAATTTTAATTACATGTTAGTGTTGTGCCAACTATTGTCTTGTGTGAGAGTGCGTGTGTGTGTGAAGATGTGCGTGTGTGTGTGTGTGTTCTGTCAGGATTCTTATCTTACTCACACACCAACACACTCCTTGGCTCTAGCACAATGACCACAGCTCCCCCCCACCTGCTGTTGTGTTAGAAGAGAGAGTTAGACAAGGAGGGGGATAGAGAGAGAGAGAGAGAGAGTTTGTTCACAGTAGGCACAGTACTTTCATATTTAACATCTAGTTGAAATGGTATTTTTCATTTCAAGCCATGGTAAGTCCATGTTACCACATCAACTGCAGTGGTAACCAGTGCTTTTCTTGGATGCACTGCCGTGGTACCGTCAGAAATGATGATTATTTTCCATCATGCTGATTTCATCTCTTCTGGGGAATCAGACGGAGAGAGTGACAGATTTGGAGCTTCTCTCAGTTATATACAAAATATTCTTTGTGGGGAGCCATATTGAAACTGCAACCTTGTTATCATCACCTTGCTAAAATTCACAACGTTTTCTACCTGAAATACCTTCCTCTCCCTCCTCCACCTACTCTTCTTCCATCTTTCTGTGCTCTAGTTAGTGCATACTACTGTATAATTCACTGTATTGTCATAGAAAAAAAATAACCAAACCTGTTGAAGTTCATATGGTACTGAAAGAGAGGCAGTGCCAGTACTCAGGATGTGTGTTTTAGTTCCAGTGCTAACCTTGGGTCGGCTAAGACTGCCAGTCTCACTCTGAAAACAGTTCTCAAAAGCTGAGCGTTCTGTCAAACTGAGCTATAAGCACTAAGAGTATTAAGAGTAGCCCATGTGTAATGACATTGTGCCAATTTCAAGTTAGCCAGTAATGGTACACTGACTTTTGGGTGGAGGATGCAGCAGAGGACAATGACTTAGTGTTGCAGAAAGTGACTCTATGTGGCTTTAACAGGCACAACATGACACTGCGATGGAGGTGATAGCAAAGAGAGTGAGAAGAGGAACTAGCAAGGAGAAGGCTGAAATTAGGGAGAAAAGGGGAGGAGGGGTGAGGAAGGAAGAGAAGCAAGAGAGGAAATGCAAAGACGTGAGAAGAAAAGGGGGGCGGGGGTTAAATAGAGAACCATAGAAACGGCTGGTGAAATGGAAACCATGTCATGTAGAGGAGGAGAAGGTTCTACCTGAGCTGATGAGCCAGTGTTCTTGTTTGTTTCAGCCCTCCATCTCTTCCCATGGCTCCCCTGTCTGCTCGCATCTCTCCATCACCTGAGAGAGAGAGTCAGACAGTGAGAGAAACGTAGAGAGATAGCAATAATTATTCATGGCCCCTTGAACCTGAGCAAGGGCCACTTTTCCCTCCTAGCCATTAGAGTATCCAGAGGAAGCAATGAAAACAGCCTCTAATTCAACCACAGCTCTCAAGTGGGGAGGGAGAACAGTACAATGGCTAGCGTGTTTACACGATACATCTGAGCCCTGAATGAGCCGAGGGAAAAAGGGAAGGGTAGTGCTCAGTGTCGCTAGCCATCACGCCGTATGTGTTGAGTGGTGTTCAGAGGTCTTGAACATTTGTGTGTCCACTAGAGTAGGTACGCTCCTGTGATGTTTTCCACCCTGCAAACACGGTGATTTGATGGAGTGTTGTTCAACTCTCATCTTCGTTTGATACTTTCCACCCAAGTGGGAATCTCAATGATTACCTCAAATGACACCCATCTTCTGTTCTCTCTCTTACTGTCATGAGGCCCCCCTTTCTCTTTCACCATGATAAATGGTCAGTTTATATCAAACACATTCAACAAGCAATATTGTAGTTAATTATTTCATCCCCAGATGTTTTTATGTCGAAATCATACATTCAACCAGCTTTACCAGTATGGTGTGTGTGTGTGTGTGTGTGTGTGTGTGTGTGTGTGTGTGTGTGTGTGTGTGTGTGTGTGTGTGTGTGTGAACGAACAAGTACAGGTTCTTCCTCTATTATGCCTTACTCTACG
>OOFE01012752.1:14477-34499 GCA_900323365.1 Monocentris japonica | reverse complement strand
AGGTCGAGTCAGCGTGTGTGTGTGTGTGTGTGTGTGTGTGTGTGTGTGTGAACGCATACACGCACACACAAAGTAATTGGGAAGGGGGGAGGGGAGATGAATGCAGAGTTGATGGAGAGAGGTTGCAGTGTAAACAGGAGAGGAATAGAAGAATGAGGAAAGGGGGGAAGTAATCAAGCGAAGAATGAAGAGAGAGATGGATGGAAGCGGGGGGCAGGGAGAGGGGGGTCCGCTCTGTGAGCAGACAAACACAACAGTGTGTTATCATCCTCTACCAGCTCCAGCTCATTTCTGATCACCAGCTGGCCATCTACCCCCTCAGAGTAATGGAAGGGGAGGGTTGCATGTGCATACGTGTGGGGGAGGTGTTAGATATTAGATGTTGTGATCTGACATTTGTACATGTGTGTGTGTGTGTGTGTGTGTGCATGGATGGGTGGTGCCTGTCTATCAGGGCGTGATGGTTATAAAAAGCTCAGCTATTGATAGACATGAGTGGTTAAGACAGCACTGCAGTGGTCTCTTACCGACCCACTACCGCTTGAGCAGGAGTTTATGGCTCTCTGGTTTTATGCCCTCCAAGTTAAGTACCGGGCTAAAGGAGAAAACCAGATAGCCTAGATAAACATCATTTGATTTGAAGATGTCTGGTTTGTAAATGCACTGCTATCAAAAGTGTGTATGTGTGTGTCCTTGTTAGCATTTATTACCTTTCCCCGCTTTCTTCCTGAAACTTTTGTTTCATGTGTAATCAAATGCAGTGGGCCAAGTACTGTCTCAGCAGGAATGGAGAGCGTTGCATCACCCCCACACACACTCTATCATGGTCAAACATATAATGCCAAGACTGTTGAGTGCTGTAATATAATAAGCCTGTAGGGAGCAGTGATGAATGCATGTAAGGTTTGTGATTAGAGACATCCCACTGTGCAGCGTGGCTGTGCGCCCCATGGAGCTGGTAACAAATGCAGATTTTCCTTCAGGAAGCATTTCTTATTTTTTGGCATCTGATTTCTTTTCACACCATGTGTGGTCTTGTAGGACCTGCGGTGCTTTAAATCAGAGAAGACTAACCGCGGCCTGCTGCAGGAGGGCTGGATCGACACACAGGACCCCATCATGTGCTCCTACAAACTCGTCACTGTCAAGTTTGAGGTCTGGGGCCTACAAACACGCGTGGAGCAGTTTGTACACAAGGTCAGGGCATGAATGTTTTTGCACAAATTTTTTGTAGGTAGCCGGTCAAGTTGTAGATGCACTTTCCCTGCCCTTACCCATATACCCTCTCCTTGCTCAGCCAAACTATTTGAGCTATGTTGCTCTGGGTCAGTGCCAGAGGCATTCCATTTTCCACTCTAAAACATATCTGATATGCAAGACAAGCAATTGGCCTTAACCCGATCTAGCATTCCACTATCACCCTCTACAATATCCACTCTTCTAACGTCAGACAGATTGCCCTGCAGCGCCTTCCGTTTTCTTGCCTGAAAAGTTGTAAACTTCCCATTTCTTATTTCCCAAATCCATTTCACCTGGCCCTCTATCTGTCCCTTGTGTGAACTGTCCCTCTCCTCTCCTTGCCTGAGGCACACACACACACACAAAGTCAAACAGAGTCATTACTCACATGGTGACACCAGGACCGAGTCATTAATCACTTTCCCTGAGGGCTGAGTGGAGACATAGATGTAGGACTTTTTAGAACTTTCATCTCAATGTTCACACACTCTCATCCTTCAGAGTTGCCTCTCTCTGATTCACATGTTCTCCCCGTGGTCCTCCTCCCTCTGTCCCACTGCATTTCTACCACTAACAGCTTTTCTTGTCTTGTTTCATCTTTTTTTCTAATTCCGTTCAGGTAATTCGGGATGTCCTGCTTTTAGGACACAGGCAAGCCTTTGCCTGGGTGGATGAGTGGATTGGTAAGTTTGGTTGTTGTTGATGGTAAATCTTTCTGACTTGAGTTCATAGTATGCATCATAGCAAGTATTATCAAAGTGATGTAGGTTGTCTGGTCTTTTAAGGGGAAAGAAATCATAACTTAATGTTTTTTGTTTCTTTTTGTTCATATCAGTGGTTGTTTCCCTTATGATAACCACCAACTGAAGTTTAGTTACTCCTACATCCCTGTATATACTGTAGATAGCACCTCAGACATAAACCATAGAGCCTAAAGCTTCTTTTCATCTAACAAGAAATAATAATAATATCTGATATATAATAAACATAATATGGAAGGGAAAACTAGATCCAAACCATTTCACTAATCCGCAGTATATAGTGAGTCAAAGTGCTGAGTTACAGAAAGGTTAAATATAAATGGATCCCAAAATCAATGCAAGGAAATTGGCGGCTTCAACAGTAGAAACATTTTGACTGGAAAATTCTTATATTGCATGACAATACGTGCTGTTCTGCTACCATAGCTTTGAGTCAAAAAAAACAAAAATTGAAAATTTGGAAAAGGAAAAATGAAAACCAGCGCTGTAGACTACTTCAGAGTTTCCATGTGAATGGATAAAGTATCCTCTATATCCTTTCAATGAATGGTAAGCCTTGTACTCGACATTGACCGTGTCAGATTGAACAGTTTCAGCACCACAAAGAATCACTGAGTTCACCAATGAGAAAAGAGCTGCAGATTGTATGTCCTTCCATAAACTTGTCCATAGATTCACTGATTGATTGATATGATATTTTTGAACCATTTGCTGTTGTTAATGTCACATTTTCATGGTTGCACATCTGTTGTTGTTTTTGTTATGAATAAATTATTTGCATCTCATGCCATTAAAGCACCTTGGAATTGAAACTGAAAACTGAAGGAGGCTGTCTAATGTTAACGGCCTCTAGCATTATTGAAACTTGCCATAGATGAGTTTTCTATTTCCAGCAAAAACTGCACCATTCTGAAATGCACACACACACACACCTTGTGGAAGGTGTATGACGGCCTATGTGCACCCTTCTGGCAGTTGCACTGGTTGGAGGTTTAGATTTGACTGCACAGCAGGGAACTTCTTTGATTTTCGTGCCAAAAATTGTTATTGTTATATAGCTGTCTTTCACTCTCTGAAGAACTTATGGTTATGGCTTATGTGAGTTCTTACAGAGATGGCAGTATAAAGAATGTCAAGTCAGAGATATACTAGTTATTGAATAAAGCTAACCATCGGCCAGCATGAGACAATGGGTACGGTAACTCTTGTTATTAAATGTGTAAAAACTTAATTCTATGAGAAAACATTGTATGTCCACATGTGGCCTGAAACCAACTGTTATGTGTGTCCTGTGGTTGTATTTATATCTGTGTCTGCATTGCTTTCTCCCACTCTCCCTCTTCATTACTTTAAATTAGTTTTATGTGCATTGTGGCTGGATTCAAGCTCCCTGACTCATGGACTATTAGAATAGATATGAAATGTGGTCATAAGCAATTGTATAATGGTGTACCATGGCCTAAGTGTATACAAGATTCTGACTGAGTCTCCCACTATATTTGTTTCATTAGATTCATTATACACTTACATAGTAATTCCCACAAAAAAAACAATCCTATCACTCTTCCAACAGACATGACCATGGAGGAGGTGAGAGAGTACGAGCGTGCCACACAGGAAGCCACCAACCTCAAGATCGGTACCTTCCCCCCTGCCATCTCCATCACAGAGACCCCCCTGGCATCCAGCACCCGCAGTGGGCCCAACAGTGCCCCTTCCACCCCCCTCTCCACCGAGGCCCCTGAGTTTCTGTCAGTGCCCAAGGAGCGTCCCAGGAAGAAGTCAGCTCCGGAGACCCTGACACTGCCAGATCCAGGCCGCAGGGACTCGGGCTTCAGACTGCCCAGCATCTTCTCCTGGAACTCCAGCCCTCAGCCGGAATGAGCGTGGTGCTATGCCTCTGCGAGCAAATCAATGGAGGATGCCTGCCCAGCACATCCCACAATGCCCCCTCAGCCAGCTGAAGTGAAGGAGACTTTTCACTGTCCTGGTGGTCCCAGCCCCTCAGCAGACTGGCCGGTGTTACAGTAAAACCAATCACTTTCAGACTGCCTTTACAGGTACAGGCAGGCAGCCTGATCTCCACGACAAAAAGATAGGGGGATGTAAAGGTATAGTACGTTTATTGAGAGTCTATAACAAAAGCAGCTCAAGCCTCCTCCTTCTCCTCTCCTCATTTCCTCAGAAACAGTCAGCCAGCACCATGCATCAGACAGTAAGCTCATATGGAGGTCAATTAGTCAGACTGAGTGTAGTGTACATTCCTGAAAATGTCTGGCAGCGTATCACCCTGCTTTCATCTCAGCCGATCTCACAGGGTCTGTTGCCTAGATACGCTGAGATTCAATCAGCGAACACAAACTTTACATAGACAGAATTTCTATTTATGCTTTGCGTCTGAGTCCGCCCTCTGGCTTTGATAACTGCAGCTTGTGATTTGACATATCTATTTGTGTGGTTTGGACATTTGACAGATTCTTGTTGGCCACTGTATCAGTCAAGTATTATGAAGGTTTTCACAGTAAGATTGCACGATGATTGTGTTTTCTTGTATATATGTACATTAAAGACCCATTCAAATGTTGCTTCTGAGTAAAAAATGTTCTGTGATGTTGCTATGAAATTGAAATTGCTGCTTGTGTATTTGAGAGAAGGATAGGCCTCTGCCCTCTCTCTCTATCTAAGAGTCTGTTGATTATAGTGAGTTTGGTCAGCCATGGTGTCTTTAAAATGGCTTTTGTAACTGCATGGTTTTGATTACAGATGCTTCTTTCAATGTTTGTGAATTAATTGTCCTCTATGTAGTTTTCCTTGTTATCCCAGTCATATAATAGATGTTGTGATTTACTGGACTCTTCTGGACTGTCAACGTGGTTAATTTGTTGTTGTGCTGCATTTATTCATTTCAACTGTATTAATTTGCTGTCATACTGTTGATGAGTTTTGTATTCAGTAAATGAAATGAAATAAAATACCGTTGTATCAATAATTGTGTGAAGGGAAAGATGATTCATCAATAATAGCTATTAATTGCATTTGTATAGAATTGACACATAGGAGCTCACACTATAATAAATAGTAAGTAAAATCCCTTAAAATGAAGGTATTTCAGAAGGCAAAATGATTATAAGAGATGATAAAGTGTTAATTGGGAAAATGGGGAAATGAATTACATCTTCACCCCTTTGCCTTTGTCTCCTTTTTTTTCTAAACACTATTAAAAATGTCGATTGAAATAATGAAAAGAAACTATGACGGAGGAAAACACAGAGACCCCTCCCGGACTAGCTAAGATCTGTGGGAAAGGATTCACAATAAATGGTTAGGGAGTTAATGGGGAGCTGGAAAACCAACTCAGTTAATGATCTACAGGACATTGGTACAATCAGCCCTGGACGATGGGTGTCTTGCTTTTGGGGCAGCAGCCAAAACAACACTTAAAAACTGAGATGTTATTCAGGCGAGAGCATCAAGATCATGCTGCGGGGCATTCAGATCCACACCAATACATGGCTCACTTGTTGAAATGGGGCCATACGATGGAGGAAGAGGAAGAATGAGGAGCTTCATTAATCAAATGACAGCACAGGTTCAAATTTTACAACTAAATGAAGAAGAGATACCCCCCTTCAGTCTGCTGGTCTTGCATTGGCCTGGCCCTGAGGTAGAGCTGAGGTAGCACATGTAGGGGTGGAGGGCAACGGGGCTGTATATACTAAAGAGGGAGAGTGTTGATATCACAGTGCAACTAACATTGATTCAACACCAGTTTTGCACCCTGAAATGTTGATCCAGAATCATTTATCACTGCAGTGTTCATCTCAGCACCTTGCAATCTGAAACAAAGTGGGGCTGCAATTGACATGGATTTCAGGTAACAAAATTGAGAGAAAGGGATTGATGATGTTCATTGAGATGTTTACATCGAGCAGCAGAGGTTTTTCGGTGACGTGTTTGCTGAAAACCATGTGAACTGCAGCTCCATTTAGTGTGAAATTGAAAGGAGCTGAGCTTGATATGGTACTTTATCTGACAAGTCACATAAGTTATATAATCCAGTTGGTTAATATTATATTGTTTTAATGTTAACTTGATGTTAAATTAATGATTGAATAACATTGATTGAAGTAACATTAGAGCACTGATGTTGGATCAGCATTATTTGAGGGTGCAAAGCTGATGTTGAATCAATGCTATAGTTCAACGTTGATTCTGTGTTACAGTCTGATATCCGGAATTGGTTATGTCTGAGTCTCGGTCAATCATTACAGACAGTCTGACAAGACAGCGGCATATCCGGTGGATTAAGGAGGGTTTGGACAAATGCTGACGGACTTTGTGACTGTGGAAGAACAGAGACAACGCTGTTGGAATGCTGGAATGTGAGAAGTAGGCAAGGGAATTTACCTATAGTTGCTATATCGCCTATCAGATGCAGGGATGACGACCGTCATCGTACGGTACGGCTCTGTACCTTACGAGTGATGTTTATTATCTGGCAGCGCAAAATGCAGTGCATGGACAGAACTGAGGGTGGCAGTAACGCGCCAAAAGGCGTAGAGTCTGCCGGAAATGGAAACGAAGAAGAAGCCATTCAACGCGTGAACTAATAATAACGTCTTCTCCTATGCACTCAATAAGCTTTCGGATAGTAGTTAGTTGTCTCCATGAAGGACTTTTAATAAAAGGTGAGTGAGTTACCTGTACACCTGTTTTCCCCGCTGGAGCCCCGTGCCTTGGGCCAGGGCTTTACAAGATACAGATGTTGTTGCTAGCTTAGCTTGTTGGCCCTCAGTCAAGTCAAGGTCCCTTCGACTGTCTTAGACACGTTTTGGCAGTTTATACTTTTGGTAGTTATAAGGTGTCCTACCTTGACCACCACGAAACTAGCTAGATAAGTCACAACTAACAACGAAACTAAAGTTATTTGCGTCTTCTTAGCAATTCATGTGTGGCAGTAACTTAGTTATAGTTTGCAGTTCGTAATTGAGAAATAATTTCACATGATAGCGCGTCTAACGTTAGATACCTAACGTTACACTTTATAGAATAACATTAAAGTTACCTATGAGCTAAGCTCAACCACAGGAAGAAACGCCACTAGATACTTCACCAACAAACTTTTTGAAATATATTTTCTCCCCATAGGGTTGACTCTAACCTGAGGCTGTTGTGGAGATATGGTGGGCTTTGACCCTGGGGCTCAGGGTGCTGCTCTGTCCCCAGAGAAGGCAGCCCTGGCTGGGTCGGGTGCTGGGATGGTCACCCGAGCCCTCATCAGCCCCTTCGATGTCATTAAAATTAGGTTTCAGGTAATAACCTATCCGCGAACGTACTTTATTCACAGAGCGATGCAGTGGTCAGGACTCACTAATGCAACCATGCACTGACTAAAAGGGAGCTCACTGGGATCTGTACTGATTTTCAAGACATTTGAAGCATGGCAAAGCACAATGCATCAGCTGTGACCAGAGGTTCATAATAATTATATTTTATATTGTTGACTGTTAACAGTTGACTGTATCGATAATGGCACACCTAGTGTGTATTGTTGGTATATCTTAATGAAAAAGAAAATGTTATTAGCAGTAACTCATAACTAGGTTCAGTCGGAGGAAATTTTAATATCTTTGTAGAGATGGAAGGCCTATTTTTTTTTGACTTCTGTCACAAAGACACCGAATCCCTCAGGCACACTAAGCATGCTCAGTCCAGCGTGTTTTTCCCCACAGTTGCAGATAGAGCGTGTGTCTTCACGAAGGCCAGAGGGAAAGTACACAGGATTATTCCAAGCATCACACTGCATCCTGACAGAGGAGGGACTGCCTGCCTTCTGGAAGGGCCACATCCCTGCACAGCTACTATCCATCTGCTTCGGGGCAGTCCAGGTGTTTTGCTTTATACTGCTCTAATAGAACCATTTGTGCTGAACTTCAACATCACCCTTCAGTCTAGCTTTTCTCAATAACTATCGTATGATGAAACACAATCACAGGGTGCACTTTTTTCCCACCACAATCATCTTTATTCATATCTGTACCTGCTGTAGTTGTCGATGCCTAAGTGAGTATGTGTGCCTTGCAGTTTGCCACTTTTGAGTTTTTGACGGAAGCGGCCCACAAGACTACACAGTATGACAGCCAGACAGCAGGGGTGCACTTTGTGTGTGGTGGTTTATCTGCCTGCTCTGCTACAATGGCCTGCCAGCCTTTGGACACACTACGGACACGCTTTGCAGCCCAAGGAGAGCCCAAGGTGGGACAGGCCAAAACTATAACGGTCATCACAAATTTATCTTTGACATAAGTCTTTTCAAATGTGTATCTTTTTGTGGTGATCAATTATTTTATTGTAAATTCAGATAAACACTGAAATAGAGGTATATCCTAGTTCTGCATCCATCTTATAACCTCAGGTGTATAGGAACCTGCGGCATGCTGTGTCTACAATGTACCGCACTGAGGGAGTGGTGACATTTTACCGTGGCCTGACTCCTACACTGGTGGCAGTTTTCCCCTATGCCGGGCTGCAGTTCTTTTTCTACAATGTTTTTAAAAAGCTCTTGGCTCCACCGCCCAAGGGTGACAATTCTGGAGGTCAGTGAAGATCAAACAAATGATCTAGCCCCTGGCTGTTATTACACCACGTGACAGTGTTTACACTCCCGCACATAGTATTCAGAGTCTTTGACTTTTTATGTCCCCCATCCAAGGGAGCCTAAGAAGCCTGGTATGTGGGAGCGGTGCTGGAGTGATTAGCAAAACACTCACATACCCCTTTGACCTCTTCAAGAAGAGACTGCAGGTGGGAGGCTTTGACGAAGCTAGAGCTCACTTTGGACAGGTAAGCTTGCCTGCAATGTGTCAAACATCCTTGCAACATGTATTTCAGGTCTGATGAGAAGTTATGCATCATCTCCATCTGTTAATCACATGCAGGTGCGGAGTTACAGAGGCTTGGTGGACTGTGTGGTACAAATAGCCAAAGATGAGGGCTTCCCAGGCTTCTTCAAAGGCCTCTCCCCCAGCCTTTTGAAGGCTGCGTTATCAACAGGTTTCACCTTCTTTTGGTATGAATTATTCCTCAATGCCATGCATAACCTCAAGGAGAGCCAGTGAGCAAATGGACTTACAGAAATTATGATTGATGTAAAGTAAAGGAAAAGAACAAACAGAGATTGCACAGTCACACACATAGAAATATACATATGCCATGTTCTCTGCTTGAACCTGGGTCAATATACCTATAAGGCTTGAACAAATTTGTATCAGCTGTGTCTGTGTTTGGTGCTTTCTATTTGTGTTTACATATAAGGAGGAAAAATCATAACCTCATCATGTTTGTGGTGTCTGTCACTACACCCTTTGTTGTACAAGCATTGAAACTCTAATGTTTTGGAGTTTTATTTATTTAACATTTTACTTTGGGTTTTTAAGGTTTTATCTGTATGCTTTTAAAAGTTAAATGCCATAATAACATTTAATATTATATATGATATTTTCATATTTGACCATGTTTTCATCCTAGACTGTTGTTTTAAAGTTGTGTTTTAAAGTCGTAACCCAGGCAAAGTTCGTGCACTTATTTGGTGTTTTTGTAAAAGGGACAGGTAGTCACCAATTTATTGTTTCAGGCTAAATGTTATGTTAATGGGAAATAATGAAACCTGGAGACCCATGATTTAGTCTGAGGGAGTGATGATGAGGATTTGCCTTTTCTTGATATTTTTTTATTAACTTGTGAATGAGGTGTGCTGGATAATGTGCTTTGGGTTGTGGTGCATAGACTGAATACTTAATGGAAGTGGAATATTTATTCTATGTATGTTTTGGGGTTGACAAATGATTGCACTTGTTCAATTTTTTTTTTACTGAATAGGCCAAATGCACTGCAACTAAAGAGTTTAGAGCTAGTTTAAAACTCTTACAGTGACTGTGCAGTTGTCTCAATAAGTCTACCACTAAGATTGTAAATAAATTGTCAGCTCATTTAAAATAAAAGATAAAAAATAAACTTTATGACAAGACTTTACTAGACTGTGTGGTCTCCTGACTAGCCTGATGGACTTTTGTTCCCCCAGGAAGTCCTGTCGGCATCCTACAAAGCCGAGATACAACGATAACTACTCTTAAGAAGATATGGAGAGTATCGTCACTTCTCCAAACTTTTAGCCTCTCTGTTAGCTGGTTGGCTAGCCAACTAAGTGCAGCTCACATGCCTTCACTTCATATCAGGTTTGGCTTCATTTATCAAGTGGTTTATAACACCATGCAGTCACTAGAAAGACAAGATTAGTTTTAGATTTTATAAGCAAAGTATTGTGATTTTTTTTTATTGGTTTAGAATACATACTACAGTGTGCCCATTACTTAAAGTTGGCTCATTGCATTTAGAGGCATGCCATCGATTGGCAGCCTTGAATGAGGTAACTGACAGGCCTCACTGAGGGAACATAAGTTCTACGCGCCCCAGAAGATACACGATAATACATGCATGCTCAGGAATCAGGAAATTGGCAACATCAGCAGATGGACGTGGCTATGTGAAGCTGGATAGATAATATTTGAGTGCTGTGAATTAGTACGAAAGGCGCTTTTATTTTGAAAACGTCCGGCCGGATGTCGTATTTTGGCTGGCGGAACACAAGCCAAGCTAGATGCGAAAAGTAAACAGCCAAATTATCACCAAGTAGCTTCGAAATGTAAGTAATTGTTGATTTTTTACCTATTTTTTAACCTATTATATTTTTTTAATTCCTTATGGCGATAAATTGAATTTCCGCAAATTACCGCCATCTCGTCATCCTTTTCTTAAAGCGGGCGTAAATTAGAATGAACCTTACTAGGTTAAAGCTAACATTACCTAGCTAACGTAACGTTAGTTAGCGAACATCAAAGACTGTCACCAGGAACCAAGACTTAGTTTTATGTGTCGTTGAAGAAACCTAAATTGCATTATTTCACGTTATCTGGACAAGTAAATAATAACCAGTGAAAATCCTTGGGATGCATTATTGGGACAAAATTATTTTCTCCGATAGTACGCTAATTCAGTGTGATTAAAAATCTTATTTGTCTAAGTGTTTGCTTGGAGATCAACTGAAACAAATTTGTTCATTTAGGGTATTGAGTGAACTTTTAGTTGGCCCGAATTTGCTGGACTAATCCCTCATATCCCCCCAGTGAAAGAGATGTGGGGAGCAGCCAGATTGATGACAGTACAGAATTTTGTGGTTATTGTTCTCAGACAAATTGTTTTGTGGTCCCTGCATATAATGTACTTTGTGCCCGGCTGTGGTACAGCTTTCTCTGTCAGCATCAAAACATTCATCTTGTGTGAAAAGCTGTTACATTTGTACTTTTACTTAAATGCAGTAGCAAGGGTAATTTTGTGTTTTTTTTTGTTTTGTTTTTTTTCAGTGTGACATCTCTTAGGTGTAACTTGGTTGCTAAACTCTCAGTACGATGGAAAACTCCACTAAAGAAGACTACAGGATCCAGTCGTTTGACCTTGAGACCCAGAAGTTGCTGAAAACAGCACTCAAAGGTCAGCATATTGCTATAATATTGTGATATAGGAATTCCAGTGTAATGTTATTATTGTAAACCTCAGAAATAAGTTTGAATGGCATACCTGCATTTATGTTTGAGAAACATGCTTTTTCGTTGAAAGACAATTTTAAATAATAACAAATGACTGCTCAACATACCCTGTTTGAATGATGAACCTCTCTGTGTGATTTTTTTTTTTCCTTTCAGAGCCCAGTTCAGTGAACCTGGAAAAGGTATCTGACATCATCGTGGACCAGTCTATGAAGGACCAGGTGTTTAGCAAAGAGGCCGGGCGTATCTGCTTCACCATTGTGCAGGTCCTTACTGTTACCAGTGTCCTTAGTATCCAGTTGTCTGTCACAGCATGACAGCAATTGTTGCCCCTGTTAGTTTGTTCAAGCAGAGCACTGAGCACTGCGGAGGCAGAGGGATTAAAGAAACGAGAACAAGAGTTTAACTGCTGATTAAGTCACGTTAACCTGTTTCTTAATCCCCTGATCTCATGAATGCCCAATTGGTAGGTCAAACACTAGCATCAGGAGGTGACCCTCCTCTGACCTGGCTCTTCCTTGGTCACCTCATACAGGCTGAAGCCAAGCAGAGCAACACAAACATATTCAGGAGGAGCCTGTTGAACCGGCTGCAACAAGAGTTCAAGGACCGCGAGGAGACACGGTTGCGCTCACTGCAGGAGTGGGTGTCCTACGTCACCTTCATCTGCAATGTCTTTGACTACCTCAAAGTAAGATGAGATGCTCCAGCTATTTGTCCCAAACTCACACAATTTATTTTATTTACTCAACCCCTTAAGAGAGCTTCACACAACTATTAACACTGTACAAGTCCCTCTTTTGTCACTGATGCAATGTATCAACTTTGGCTCCACAACACTTTCATATCGGAGTCTAAACCCTGATCGATCAGGGTTGATTAGTTAGTGATTAGGTTAGTTTACCCAGGTCAACCGTTTTCATGTTGTCGGTCCTTGTGTTTCCCAGGTGTTTCCCATTATAGTCTAGCACCAATGCAGTCCTCTTGGCTTTGATGTGATCAATTGCTGTAAGCTCATTCTCAATGTATTTGTTGACATTTAGGTGAACAACATGCCCATGGTGGCCCTGGTGCATCCTGTGTATGACTGTCTGATGAGGCTGGCCCAGCCAGATGCTCTGATGAATGAGGAAGAGGTGAGGTTGGGGATGGCTATTGCTATTTTTGCTCTGTTCATTTTGTTTGCCAAAATGTGTAAATGCATTTTTTACCAGATCCTCTTGATCTCCAAATAACTCCCTAAAACACCCTCAACCCTCCCCATTTCTCCCCAGGTGGACTGCCTGGTGCTGCAGCTACATCGCATCGGGGACCAGCTGGAGAAAGTGAACAGCAAGCGAATGGACGAGCTCTTCTTCTTGCTGCGGGATGGCTTCCTGCTGCAGCCAGGCCTCAGCTCCATGGCCCGTCTGCTGCTGCTGGAGATCCTGGAGTTCAAGGCCGGAGGCTGGAGGCTCAGTAGCACAGCCCACAAATACTACTACAGTGAACTTGCTGACTAGGATGGTTCCAAGGACAAGGATGCTGAGCGGCTGTTTTGACAGCTTGAGCCTACCTAGCACCTTGGATACCTTGTTATGGGTGTGATACCACCTTTCCTCATCGCATTTCATCACCATTAATTATGAAAGAGGCCATTTGGTGATGGATAGCTTCTCCCTCCTGTCAATCAGGGTTTTGGATGGCCATGTGAAGATGGCAGTTGTAGAAACTGTAAAAAATGGACTCTTATTTTTGGATTGTTCCCTACGTTTGAAAATATTACAACTATGGCATGGAGTCGTGGATGTGTAATGTGCAATAGTAAGCAGTTGGTAAAACAAAAGGTCGAGGTTTTTCCACATTCATGTACACTGTGTTAAATAGTTTGCTCTATAGGTTTGATTACAGCTCAAGAAATTGCAGTTCTTTTTATGGTCAAATAGTATTTTCTACCTTGTTGGCATTCCAGTTTTAAGAAAACATTTCAGAGTTGTATACTCTAAATTATTATTTTTTTAATGAATCCAAAGCAGTTTGAACAGACATTCCAATCAGGTGCAAGCTGACTTGGCCTCTGCTTTACTTTTTATTTAGCGCTTTGACCGACCTGTTTATTCAATGAAAACTGTTTTAATGATTTAGTATATATTTTTAAGACAATTTCAGGTTTACAAAAGGTTTGACTTGCTTTGACAGTTCATTGGAATTTGCTACCTAGTTTATCCTGTAGGATTCCTAAATGAATGATCTTTTCCCACTTTTGTGTGGTAGGTTTAAATTGTCAGAGAAAACATTCTTGCTTAAATCAGGGATTATTTTGTTACAGAATACGATGTGCCCAACTTTCAAACTCTAGACTTTATTTACAGAAAAAGGACCAGAAGTGGTTAGAGTTCAAATTTAAACTGGTTTCCATGCATGTCGATTTTTATGTCTTGTTTGTTAAAATGTAATCTCAGTCATACGGTAGTACAGTTATATTGAGATGAAGCCAGATGTTGATTTGTTAATACATCAGGGTTCACGTTTCTTTTGTAATACGAGTAGTGCCAATGACATATACTGCATCATTCACCCAATACAAGTGAGCTTTGAAAAAGTCCAAACATATTTTTGTAATCAAGGTGCTATAGGAATGGGTATTTTGCTTTATCAATCACTTTTTCCCTCCCTTTGCTCATGGGCTAATTGCACATTGCCAAGATGTCATTTCATTAGCAGAGAAAAAGGCCCAGTAGATTATAGTCATTGCTAGTGCTCTAGTTGATTGGAATTTCTTAATTGTTCAGGTTCCACCAGCACTAGCAATACCATGTAGCTAATCTCAGAGATACATCTGTGTGTAATGTTACTTTTGTCGACAG
The DNA here is from genome assembly GCA_900323365.1 of Monocentris japonica. Taxonomy (NCBI): domain Eukaryota; kingdom Metazoa; phylum Chordata; class Actinopteri; order Trachichthyiformes; family Monocentridae; genus Monocentris; species Monocentris japonica. Next base: position 20,051 of record OOFE01012752.1, on the reverse strand, counting down.
AGCCCAGTGGCTTTAATGTCTCCAAACCAAAGCTGTGCCTTGGAATCAAACAGACACAAGCATAGGGTAAATGGCAGAACCAAGAGGCATGTTTTGTTGTTTTTTTTTTTTAATGAAAAATGTAACATTTGTTTGATGGCCTGATTTGACAACACAAGAGTAAATGTAGCAATAGGTTCTGTACACAATACAGGACTTGACATGGGCTGGGCTTCCCAGAGTATATGTACCTTCATGAAATCTTAATTCAGTTCCAGGACTTGCTTGCATAGTTGCTGGACAAAACAAATCAATCAATTTAATTCTTCCAGTGGAAGAATCAACATGTGTGAATGAGACAACTTAAAATGGGAGGGAATTTATTTTAAATTGGCAAAACAAACCTCTCAAGAGATACTAAAAACATTCAACTGTGGGAAGCCCCCGGCTTTCTTCAGTATTTAGGACATTTAATGTCTTAAAAGATTTCTGTATAACCCATGTATTTGCTGCCATGTTCAGACTATGTAGTCAAATGCACATGAAAGCAATGTTTGTTAGATGGCGTACACCAAACTGTTCACATGTAGTTACATTAGCTCAGTGACTCACTTGGTTTTGCTTCACAAAGAATTAAATGAGTCCAGTGTGTTTTGTACATTTCTGTTCTCTATACTGGAGACACAAACGATGGTGTTCCCTTTGTCATGACAGAGTATTGTACCGACTAATATATTTATATATGTCCATATGATTCTTTACAATGTTACAGCATTTTTACATTACCCAATTCCATTTTGTTCTATGGGTTATGCATTGGATGCAAACATATTTGTTCTAATAAAGCTTAGAGTTTGAACAATTCACTTTCCCAGGTTTATTGTAATTGTGTGTCAGTTAATATACTTAAGCACTGCTGTTCCCTCAACTGGTTATTGTACATGGTGCAGTTTCTCAATACAAAAAGTGACATTTAAAGTTAATCAAAGTTAAAGTTCACCTGTATATTTCACTATTGTCCTACAGTTACTTTTACAGCATTGTCCTATTACCAAAGGACTATTGTGGTTCACTATTTACAATGGGGGTTTGGACACAATATGTATGTCTGGAGAAGAGACATTTGAAGTGACAACATGTCCAGTGGGTTTCCTTTTGCGTTTCAAACCCAAGATTAGAAGAGGAGGACTACCACCAGCGGTAGTGGGCATAGGCTCTATTGGCTTCAGCCATCTTGTGCAGCTCGTGCTTCTTTTTAATAACGTTTCCCTCTTTGACAAAGGCTGCCAGGAGTTCCTGGGAAAGTTTTTCGTACATGTGTGTGCGTCTGTGCTTATTGTCCCTGCACTCCGTGATCATCCATTTCATAGCCAAGAAGCGACGCCGGTTGTCAGTAAGAGGGATGGGCACCTAGGTAGGGTTGGAGACAAAATCGAACGTTATTAGATGTAATTATATCTATGTGGTTGTGCTTTGTTGGTACAAGATTCATCATTTCTGTAGATCACACCACAGTACCTGGGTAACTTGTGTACAAAAAACAGCTAGCTTTAGTTTTCACATTGTTGCAACTTTCATGTAGCTTTATCCTCAATAACCGTTTACCCCAATAAAGCAGTTTTATCTCTAACTTATACCTCTCCCCTAAATCAATCAGACTCCAAAAGAGGATCGGTCTGTCTCACTGACCTGGTAGAACTTTCCACCTTTCTGTATGCTGGCTAGCCCAATGACAGGCTTACAGTTCTCCAGACCCTGGTGAAAGATGGTATATGGATTACACTCAATCTCTTCCTTCTTCCCCTCTGGAGCTTTATGGTACTTCTCCACCTGTTTCCTCTTTATGTTCTCCAATGTCTGGGAGTAGAGACAGAAATGGAGGTTATTAGCAGCCATTACTTACACTGGAGTTAAGTTACATTTTGAGACTAAACAGTGTTATTCAAGATCTGTGTTTACTTGCCTGTGTCATGATGTCTTTGGCCAGAACCTTGTTTCCATCTTTCATCATCATGTTGATGAATTTACTGTGAGCGAAACAGAACAATGATCAGCAGATATGCACTCTCAGATGCACAACTTTGAGTAAGCAATTCCCATGAGTGAGATCCCATTGCAATGGCCTGGGATGTTTTTACCTCAGGAGTGGGTCATCGAAAACAGAACTGGTCACCCCGTTGGTGGCTGCCTTTATGGGTCTGAGTGCTTTCAGCTCACGCTCAGCCTTCTCCTCAGCAGTCAGTTCTGTCTCTGGTATGTTGAAGGCCTCCTTCCTGATCTCTGGCTCTAGATAGTATGGGTTGTACTTGCTCCATCTGACCAGGGCCACTCTGGAATGGAAGGATAAAGGGGTTACACCAGAGATTCAGAAACTGTGTGTGCACTACATGACAACGGTGCTAGTTTTAATAGATTAGATTAGATTCAACTTTGTCATTGCACAGAGTACAAGTACTGAGACAACGAAATGCAGTTTGGCATCTAACCAGAAGTGCAAATAGCAGTAGTACAGAGTGTGTGCATCTGTACAGTGGTAGATAAATATGAAATAAACAGTAAGGGCTAGATATGAATATGCTGTATGTACAGAATGAACAATAATAACAGTCTAAACAGGGTACAAAATATATACAAGATATATATAAAATATATGGTGTATATAGTATCCCTAAGTGAGATAGAGAGAGGCTACATGTTGTCAAAGTGGGCCCCCGACTGAAAAGCTTGAGATTTCCTGTTACAGATCTGACAGTAACACACTTGGAAACAATGTCAGTAGATGATGATGATGATGATGATGATGATGATGATGCGTACCTGCCTGAATTAACCTTACTATTTTTTACAGTGCTGCGGATACAGCCGAAGCGGTTTTTATTTTTAGTGTTACAGAAGCTATTGTCGCAACTGTCATGGTAACGTGAAATGTTACATGGGCTTTAATCGGCTAAAATACAGCTCGCTATGTTAGAAACCTGAATTATAACTCCCTAGCGTTTCGTCTTTCTATTGTAAGGCAACATGGAGATAGCTAACACTAGTAGTTGATGTTCATGTCTTTAAATAATACTTACCTTGGTGTCCAAGGTTTTAATAAACCCGAGATGGAAGCAGCCATGTTGAAAATGTGGGTGTCACGAAGGACCCGGGTTAGTACCTCAGTCAGATGCCTTCAGGAAATGAAAAAAAACTTGGATTATGAAAATGTAGCTTTGCATTTGACATTCCTTAATTGTAATACGAAGTACTAACGCGATCCTTCAGAATAATTAAATGAGTTAATCGCTGTATGATATTTCTGTAAATAAGTCCGAGCTGTAATTGTTGACTCTCGCGCACACATTGGTGACATCACGCGATGTTTTTAGTGCTATGGCGTACCAGGAAGGGGAGTCGCTTGAATCTTGGCTGAGTGAGTGATTATTCCCATTTTTATCAATGAATTAATACAAATAATTAGCAAGATGCATTTCTCCTAATGACGGGGCATTACCTTCGTCTCGACACGAGCTGTCACTCTGTCGATAATCCTCCAGGGCCATTGCCTTCGAGGTATTTCAGAGCTAGGGACTTGGTTGCCAGACTAGTGTCATCATTATTAGCTGGGCTGGGTGGAGAGCTTTAAACACTCTCTGTATCAGATTCAATAGAAAGGATTTTCAAGTTACACCCATGGGATGTGACAGCTCAGCTCAGCACCAGCTGTGATTTCGAGAGACCTGAAGCTGAGTTAGTTATTACTGAACTCAGTACATTTTGCTGCTGCTGGAGAAAGCATGCAGCTTACAGATTTCTCTGGTTGATGAGCGGGTCGTACTGCCAGTACAATGAACACTACATAATTAAAGGGAATGATAACAATCACTGCATTGTCATGTTGATCACAAGACACATAGGGAGCCAACTTAATAATAGGATGTATTGTGTATTCAGCTGGGCAAAGCATTGGACGGTGCTCTTCAAACACATCAGTTCTGCCACAAAATTGTTAGTTTAAGATTTTTCTTCTTCCAACAGATAAAGCCACCCATCCGACAAACAGACAGGAAGACTGGGAGTACATTATAGGCTTCTGTGACCAGATCAACAAGGAATTGGAGGGGTAGGTTTAGGAAATATGAGCACACCAAGCATTTTATGCAAAATATAGGTGGCTGAGAACAACTTTGTTATCTGACATTTCTTGCAGTCCCCAGATAGCCGTAAAATTGCTCGTCCACAAAATCCATTCGCCACAAGAATGGGAGGCGCTTCAGGCTCTAACGGTAAGAACTGCTTCACTGTTATGTCGACAGGCACTCACCACTGAAATGACCATTCACATTTGAGCTTAACCTTGAATATCTGGTTTGCCGTACAGGTTCTGGAGGCATGTATGAAGAACTGCGGGAGAAGGTTTCATAATGAAATAGGAAAATACAGATTTTTGAATGAACTGATCAAAGTCGTGTCTCCAAAGGTGAGCTGACACTGTAGTGATGTTTTCATACCCTTGCACTACAAATGTTTTTGACTGTATGCTCATGCTACGTATGCCCCCTCCTTCTCTGTTTCATCATCTCTGGTTTCCAGTACATGGGCGACAGTGTACCGGAGAAGGTGAAGACAAAGATTATCGAGATGCTGTACAGCTGGACAGTGGCCTTCCCCAATGAGGCCAAGATCAGTGAAGCCTACCAGACTCTGAGAAGACAGGGTGGGTTGAGATACGCAGTTCCTCTTTCTTTTCAATTCATCAATTAACTTGTATGATTCACATGAAGAGGGGTCTTCTGTATGATGCATGTGGAAAGACTTCTACGACTGCCTTGAATGAATTGTATCAGTCCAGTCATCCCTTTCTTCACCAGGCCTAGTGGCTAGTGACCCTGAGTTGCCGCTGGACAAGACTCTGATTCCCTCTCCTCCTACACGCCCCAAAAACCCTGTGTTTGAAAATGAGGACATGGGCAAGGTGAGGAATAGGGAAACAAAATCGGTTGCAAACTCGTGGTGTGACCAAAGCGCTTGAAATGTGTTGTAACTTGAAGTATTCCGCTAAATAAGAACAGGAAACATTTGTTCTCTCTAAACCACAAATGTTTGGCTGCTGTGTCTTGATGAAGATGACGGGTTATAATGACGTTATAATCAAGTGTAGCAGATTTATTTGCTCTGGATGACTGCGCAGTTATTAGTGAAAGAAGCATTTCTAGTGTCACAGAGGGAAACTGACTGAGGTGCATCCGGGTCCGTGTGTGTGTTTCTGCGTGTTTGTTGTACTGTGTGTGTTTAGCTGCTTGCCGAGCTGCTTCGGAGTAAAAACCCAGAGGACCTTCAGGAAGCAAACAGGTTGATCAAGAACATGGTGAAAGAGGTGAGAGACGCCAGAGCTCTGTGAATGTGTATAGGAAGGGCTTGTGTAGCGAGTAACACCGCCATCATGCATTTTGCTGGGTTAGTGTTGAACAAATTCAGATATTGACAAAGAGTCCTCGAGTCATGAATTACTTCAGTAGATTTATTAACACAAAAAGCTGATGTACACACATGGTATGGTATTCAGATCTCTGCCAGGGCGACATCTGAACAGAGATTATAAAGAAAAGGGAGGAC